>JBBBDQ010001412.1:6760000-6855000 GCA_037127315.1 Ascarosepion bandense | reverse complement strand
TGATGACATTAAATCCATTGCTAGGTCAGCTGCTAAGAATGTTTGTTCACTGTATCAGGCGAGACTATTTTTATCTTCGGAATCTCTCTTATACATCTATAAGTCTTATAACTATTGCAGCCACATATGGTCCCCTATTTACCTTGAGATCCTTGATAATCTCCAAAAAGGTCAGTCAGTCAGTTAAGTGCCATACGTGATACACGCTTGGGCGATCATGTCTCGAAAGAGACATGACTGACTGAGCAAAAGATTATCCTGCAGTAGGTTGCCATTGCTTTCTGTGGTAGACTGGTTACAGACCAAGGCTATAAAACCCAATCTGTCATGTTATTTAACCCATAACTGGAAGGAATATATGGATTAATACCTTTCCCAAGGGTATTTGCACGTAAATGAATGCAATGAATTCGGCTGGAATTCGAACTCGGCTCCCCGATTTCTCCAAAAAGAATCGGCAATATTAGCAGTTGATATCAATCCTTATATGGCAATTCGATTTCAGTCTCTTTCTCACCACCGTAAGGTTGTCTCCCTGTGTCTTTTCTATAAATACTTTCATAGTGATTATTCGGATGAGCACTTAGCTAAGATACCGAGACTTTTTTTAATTTAAATGCAAATGCATTACTAGAATGACGTCAAGATCTCATCAATTTACAGTTGAGTTGGCTAGATGTAGCAGTAAGTTGTATACTGTTTCTTTTCTCGCACTTTCTGCTTGTGCAACTCCTTTCCAACTCAATGCTTTACAGTTAACTTTCATCTACAGAAATTTAAAGGCAACATCACTCACTATCTGCTGTCTTCATGATCACTCTTTTCTCTTCCCAATGATTATTAATGTTTCTGTTCCTAATTCTACCACCACCTCTAACCCCTTGTGTCTTTACTCCTTTGCATGGGATGATCCCAAACAACAAAAGTGCTGTTGTTCCTCCCAAGAAGAAATTCATCATCTCATATAGTTAAACAACGCTTGAAAGGACAGATAAACAAAAGGACAAAATATATTGATGATAAAAAGTATTATTTATATGTATAAAAGGCAATCTGTGAGGCTGTGTGTGACTGTTCCCTATGCTCGCCTACATTTTTTAATTCAAATTTTCTAGGAACACATATCTACAGGGAAGCCAGATCGACACATACTTTTTGAGTTTAAGTTCAGCAATTTTTACCTTTCGCACTTTCTGGCCAACGGAGTCAATTGTTTACATTTGCTCCGTAAAACATCTAAGATCTAAGATGGTTGCTAGATTACGTCACAGAAATCAAACCACACGTGTCAAACGCGACTAAAATATTTTTTATTTAAAAAAAATGAGCCTGTATATTTAATTTTTATTCCGACGTTTTAAAAATTAATTTGGTCAACAAAAAAATGTGAATATTTCCCCCGTAATTTTGAAACAAAATAAATATTTTTAAAAATTTATATAATTATTTTTTTTATATAACCGAGTGTATTTAATTTATTTAATATTATAAACATTATTGCATCACGAGATTTGGTGTTTTTGCGAGTATTGTCACGGGCAACGCCGGGCTATGATGCTAGTTTTTCTATATTTCTGACACGTGGCTTAGTGGATAAAAGCATTGGTTAGATCCAGTGACTTGACCCAAAGAGTTGTGAGCTCAATACCTGGCTACAGCAATGGTGAACAAATAACTTAGAGTTGAGTTACAGTATTAAAAAAAACATCCGGAAGTAGCATGGCTCATGGAACAAGAACAATATATCCCTGTAATCAAAATAAAGTGTTCGGTTCGAAATTCCAGTAACCTGAAGAAGGCCGGAGTGTACATCGACCAAAACGCCTTGAATTTGAATATAGCCATAAAGATGAAGACAACAGTTCAAACAATGTAAATAATGTAAAAAGTGCTAATTTCCATAAACGTTTATTTTGTATGTCTATGGGCGATAGTTTGTTTATAAGGAGATGTCAGCTGTGGAGATAAAAAAAACACACTATCTCTGTTCTCGCAAAAAAAAAAATAAAATAAAATAACAAATATCTTTATTGAGTGATCTCTTTCTTTTGGCTTTAACTTTCAAAATATGGTCTATATTCGTGTCTGATCCACACAGCCTTTTGACCTGCATTGAAGGTCGTTAAATAATATGAATAAACACATGTTTCTGACATCTTCTGTTCATGATTTCGCCCCAGGAGTCTAGACAGAGGCTGGTCTTTATTTACATCGCTGTCATTAAACACTGTCGCCTTGGAGAGAAACCTTTCCAGGTGTATCATATATCAAACTAAGAAAACTGACCCGAGTTAGCTGTTATTTATTTTATTTTATTTGGGCGGGGTGTGGAATTTTACTTTTAAATCAAAGCTTCTGTCATGTATGACTCTACTACGATCTCACTAAATTATTAACAGTACAAATAACATTTTATATATATATATATATATATATATATATATATATATATATATATATATATATATCTCACTAAATTATTAACAGTACAAATAACATTTTATATATATATATATATATATATATATATATATATATATATGTATAGTCATCCACAGACAGATCTGTTTTGCTGTATCACAGCTCATCATTACGGTTAGACTCCGATTGCTTTTAACCCAGGATTGAAACCCGACCGAATTGGCGTCAGTCGGCGATTCTACCTCTGGGCTATGGGCGTTCTGTAGAAAGGGGCAGACTTTTTAGCGTGTATATTGTCATTATACTCGCCCAGTAGCCAGAGTGCTCTAATCCATTACTGAATGAGCCATGCGTACATGCCAGAGTAGCTACTGTTTTTCAAAGTCTACCATTCTTCCAGAGTGCTTAATCAGGGCGTGAGAGCGTAAATAGCGTAAGATATATATATATAAAATTTAAAAATTTTATAAAAAAAATTTCAATTTCAGTTCGTGTCTTGTAGAAGATGTCTGAAGAAGCTTAATAAATGAAAACATGCTAGGTTAAGACGCTTTTTCTACATTATACTTATATAAATACAGTACTGTGCAAAAGTATTTGGACAACAACTATTTTATCTTTTATGAGGCATCAAAATAAAGTTTAAAATCACCCCTGTCCTAACACTTTTACACACTACAGGTAGTGTGCAAAAGTATTAGGACAAGGGTGATTTTCCTAAAAACCTTAATGAAATTCAAATACAGGGTGAAAAGCCAAGTCAATTGCTAATAAATATTGATTATTTAAAACTAGGTGTAAAAGAAATGTATTAAAAAGAAGTTATATTTAATTTTTCCTATTTTCTATGAAACAAGTTATTTTGAAACTACTCTTTGAACATCTATGGGATATTTTGGAGAAAGAATTGATAAATCTAATCTTACTTCGCAAGACTCACTTTGGGAACAAATAAAAGATGATTGGCAGGAGATACCATTAGATACATTGAAGAAGCTTGTGATGTCAATACCTGAAGAATGAAGGCTGTGATCATAGCAAAAGGCTATTATACTAAAAATCAAATTTATTTTGCAACAATTATTTTTTGTTAAAGCATTTGTTGAGTAAATCAAATGAAATGACTTTAATTATTTTCTGTCAATATTCCTCATAAAAGATAAAATAGTTCTTGTTCTAATACTTTTGCACAGTACTAAATATATATATATATATACTTACACATATAAATTGTTTTATATATATATATATATATATATATATATACTATAGTCATCCGCAAACAGATCTGCTTCGCTGTATCACAGCTCATCAGTAGGGCTTAGACTCCGACCGCTTCCTAACCCAGGATTGAAACCCGACCGAATCGGCGTCAATCGATGATTCTACCCCTAGGCCACGAGCGTCTGGTAGAAGAAGGCGGCCCTTTTAGCGCATATGTATATATACACATATATATATATACATATATATATGAAGAAGAACGAAGAAAATAATTGCAAAGTTCAAATCCTTAGTTAAAACAATGGTCAATATAAAAATAGACCAATGAATATTATTATTTCTTTAAAACATATGCAAAATACAAAGTACTACAAAATTGTACATTTTGTTTCGATTTGAAAGAACAATGTCTCATCAGATAATTAATAATGATGGTAATAAACGTTTTATTTTTTAAAAGAAATTAAAAAGCACCACTTTTCTTTATTTTTGGATTTTTTTATTTTTTATTTTTTTTGTACTAGGTAAAAAGATATTCAAAAGTGGGGAAAAGAAAGAGGGAAGAAAAGATAAAAAAATAAGGCCACATTCACAAATAAAGAGTCCGCGATGTACTGTAAAGATTGCTAAATTGTAAACATCTATATTTACAAATATGTGCGTAGATGTATTCGTAAATTTAGATTACTTTTTTTACTATATTAAAAACTAAAATGTATTTGTTTGTAAGCATAAAACATATTCTTATTGACCAAATATTATTCAAAATAAAAAGAAAAGAAAAGGAAAAGAAAGAGAAAAGAGAAATATACAGAATATATAGAAAATGAAGAGGAAAATAAGTGAGAAAATATAGCCATAAAGATGAGGACAACAGTCCAAACAACGTAAATAATGTAGGAAGTGTTAATTTCCATAAACGTTTATTTTGTATGTCTATGGACGTTTGTTTATAAGGAGATGTCAGCTGTGATCAAAATATAAGTATACCTCACTTTCCGTCGGTAATTAATTCCAGGCGAAGAAACTTAAAGTCATATTGTTATGTCGCCAAGTGTAAATGAATAACTCAACAACAGAATCAGAATATAAGTTGTATTCCGCGGAAAGACGGTTAGTAAGTACAGAAGTGTATTAGTAGTAATTACAATAGAGAAGATACAATAGTCCAATCTGTCGTAAGACGTGTGTGTAGGTGATTACTTCCGGTACGCCACCGGAAGTGTGTCTAACTCTCGCACTGACTCTGTACGAAACCGTACGACTCTCCACAACCCTCTCCAGAGAATCCACCATTGCTATATATAGCAATGGGCACAGTCCATTATGTAGTCCGATAGGGGCGGCGCCCTAACACATATTTACTTCTCCCCGAGTTTACTTGTCATTAGGCTAAACCACAAATAATAATTCCCAGTTTTTGTACTTTATTTATAAATTAATTTTTAATAATATGTGGTCAATAAGAATCTGTTTTATGCTTACAAACAAATACATTTTAGTTTTTAATGTAGTAAAAAGGGGTAATCTAAATTTACGAATACCTGTATGTACATACTTGTAAATAGAGATGTTTACAATTTGACAATCTTTACAGTACATCGCGGACTCTTTATTTGTGAATCTGGTTTGCTCTATGACATTATAAAATAAAATAATTTTGTAAGGTTAAATAACAAATACAGTTATTAAAATTATTTTGTGATAGTAAAAAGTAAATTAATTCATGTTAAATTTATCAATATTTCCTTTCAATTTGTTTATTTACATCGAGGACGTAGATGGCTGTGGGTCGTCAGCATCAACAACTGATTCTGGCTGTTGTTAGTCGATACGCTTTTAATAAGAAATTAGTCGAAACTGTGTTCTTGTTTTCTTCGAGAATTACAGATGTTTCCATATTTCTAGGATTTATGATTTTTATATTATCATTGACTTAAAATGTACATATTTTGATATGATTTTATATACTTTTATTCTTGTTTATTTATTTATGATTAGGATGCTCTCCGAAAGGGCAATACAAATGAAGAAGGACTTATACCTGTGCTTCATTGATTATGCGAAGGCGTTTGACAAAACACGCCACAAAGAATTGATGGAGATGCTCGACAGCCTGCACATATTTAGGAAAGACTTGAGAGTAATCAAGAATCTTTACTGGCAGCAAACCGCTTGCATACGGACAGGTAATGAATTGTGTAGATATACAAACATCCTAAGGTACGCAGATGATACAGTGCTGATAGCAGACACAGAAAGGAAACAAGACCTCCTACAGAAGGTAGCTAAAGAAAATAACAAGAAAGGACTAGAAATAAACTGCAAGAAAACCGAATGCATGGTCATCAGTAAAAAGGGCAGCCCAATATAACAAATACAGGTCGGGGCTACTAGAATCATGCAGGTACAAAAATTTAAATACCTGGGAAGTATTATAACAGAAGACGGAAAGTGTGGCACAGAGATCCGAAGAAGAATTGGCATGGCGAAGGAAGCATTCCAGAAGTTGAGTAAGGTATTAAGAAACCGGACAATTTCGCTAGAAACAAGGAAGAGAGGACTGAATTGCGATGTGCTGCCCGTTCTTTAATATGGCAGTAAATGTTGGAAAATATCATCAAAGATGAAGGAAAAACTTGAAGCAACTGAAATCTAGTTCTACAGAAGGATGCTGTGAATATCATGGATCGATCATGTGAGCAATGATGAGGTCTTAGAAATGATGGAAACAAAAAGGAAATTAATACTGAGTATCAGGAAGAGACAGCTGAAGTTCCTGAGACATGCAATGAGGAAAGAGGGCTTGGAGAACCTGATACTAACAGGCCAGATAGAGGGAAAAAGAGACAGGGTAAAGCAACGGATAACATATTTGAAGGACCTAATCAGGTGGATGACGGAACGAGGGTTGCATGGTGCAACAGGAGAAGGCGTGTTAAGAGCCACCAGGGATAGGGAAACGTGGAAAGCCATGATTGCCTACGTCCTGAAGGGACAGGGCACATAGAAGAAGAACATGATTTTATGCGCTTTTAACGATTTTCTCGTGATATTACGATTTACTTATTTGGGGCAGACAGACGTAAGGTTGAATAAAATTACATAAAATTGATTCTTATTTTTCCATATATATATGTATGTATGTATGTATTGGCAAACGACGTATTATCGAGAACGACTTAACTCGAAACGTTGTAACCCGAGGTATACTTGTATACTAAAAGTTCTCCTCATTTTTTACGATAATCGCAGTATTAACCGTTTGTTTACAAGGAAACATTCGGCATTCAATTGTGTGAGCAGATTTGCTACTGTCAGTTGAAATTCGCAAAATCCTTCTATTGAAACAGTTTTTAAGAAAATAGATTCAATCTTTTCCCCAAGCAAAATTTACCCTTTAATATTAATGTAACTTTTATGAAAAGTAGGAAGGTAAATCCCAAAGACCCGATCCTAATTAATATTAATATTTTAAAATTAAAAAATGATACAGGTGGAGAGCTCAATGTAATTAAAATTGCAGAGCTAATTATAAAATAAAATAAATTTCGATGTTCAAAACTGTTGAATGATCATTTCAACATGAAATCCCTAAGAGAGATTTCACATCTCATCGGCAACTACCACATTTCAAAATGAAATAAAAAAGAATTAAAGAATGAATGTTAGGAATTTTTTTAAAAATTACGTCACAAAAAAAATCAGTTAGCAATCAAGTTCTGTTTTTAGATTTTGGGCAATTTTACTTTTAGATAGAGCTGTAAGTGAAAAAATTTCGAAAATTTGGCTTGGGGGAGTTCTGGAACACACTAAACACACAGAATGGACAATTTTCAAAGAAAACTAATAAATTCCCTTCATCTTAACGTCGCGTGACTTTGCAATTACACATGAAGAAATTCTAAAAACTGAAATATTCCGTTAATTTTTTTAAATGATTTGTGAGCGTCTTTGTGGTTACCAACACTGTTTGTTTATAGATACGTAATTTAGAATAAAGCTCATTTCGTCTTTTTGCCTTGATAAAGTCCATCACAGGACGAAACGCGTAGGCGATTTAAAATACAGTTTTCCTCTTGTCTTTATTTTATTTAACCATATATATATATATATATATATATAACACGAAGAGTTTGTCTGTTTAGCTGGGCATTTTTATGATGTTTCGTGAGTACACTGTTATGATATTCTCACTCATTAGGGCTCGTCTACTGCTAAACATTATCACAATTAAACACTATATATATAGAGAGACCGACCTGGTCAAAACCTAGGTAGCAAGTCAATGGCAAGTCTTCTGTTCTTTGACATATTGTTAGCTTTGGATATTCAAATCATTTGATTTGATTGTTCACTGAGCAATTTTTTTTTTATCTACCTTCTGCTGGTCCGACCAGCAGTAATTTACTGATATATATATATATATGAGTACCATCATTATTAACTACCTGATGAGACACTGTTCTTTCAATGACGAAATAAAATGTGCAATATATATATATATATATATATATATATATATATATATATATATATATATATATATATATATATATATTATTATTATTTTCCAAAAGGAAGATCAGGTAGGTAAATCTCCAAAACCCGATCCTATTAATATTAATGAAATTAATATTAAAATTGATCATGGTGGAGGGATCGATGCTATTATTACATTCTATTTACAGAGCCAAATATAAAAAAATAAAACAAAAATTTCGATATTTAAATCCGTTGGAGAGCCATATCTACGAGGACATACACCATCAGGCAGTGAAATATTGTTAATTTACTTGGTTATATATATATATAGGAAAGAATATTAAAAAGTTTTGAATTTAAAAATGTATTTTTGGACAGTATTTGTTTATTTTTATTATTGTATTTTATATTTCAGACCGCCCTCGGTCCTTCATCAGAAACAAGTGATTTTAATATATATAGGAAAGAATATTAAAAAGTTTTGAATTTAAAAATGTATTTTAAAAATGTATATATATATATATATATTTTAAAAATGTATGTATATATATATATATATATATAGGTAGGAAGATTTAAAAAATTAAATTAAATTAAATATATATAAAAGGCCATCAAATGAGATGAATAAAGAGGTTATTACATTTTAAAAGAATTGTATGTGTGTGAACTTATACACAAAATGTATCAATCTTTTGTCAAAGAAGTCTAGACACGCTAAAAGTTTCAACCGGAAATAGAACAGTAGAATAGAATATAAAAAGCTAAGAGTTGGAAAAAAAATTCAAATAAAACATAAAGAATACGAATAATATAGAAAAATATAAAAAAGTTTCTTAAAGGGTTTTGCTGACATAAAGAAAAAACAAATAAATGAGAAAGAACATAAGTGAAGTTTTAAAAATACAACTGCTAAATAAAAAATGACAGCGATGAAAAAATAACAGTTAAATAAATTAAATTTTAAGAAATTTAATTAAAAATGTGTTAAGTCTTATAGATAAGAGCAAATACTAAATATATTGAGATAATTTTAAATATATTTAAAAGTATAGAAAATTCTATGGTGGTAAAACTTAGTGATTTCATTACGTTGGTTCAACAAGCTAGCCTTTGGGTATTTAATTATATGGATTTTTTTGTTAGCAAAAGAAGCATATTTCATGTAACGATTTACATGTTCTAGCTTTTGTTATTACTTTCCATTTAACTGCAGAAGTTTTATTTGCCTCTTTCAATTTAGAGCGAGAGGTAAAATTACTATGTAGAGGGAGGCAAAATTACTATATATTTTATTACTGAAAGACAGGCTAAAAAATGTGTCTTCAAACTTTAATATATTGTTTGGTAAAATTAGGATGTTCAGTATTGAAAATCGTAGCTTGGTATACTATGGAATGTATAAGGTATTTATTTTAAAGAGGACATACGTTAGGTTATAACAATTGCAAGAATTAGTGCTATTAATATTGTTTATAATAAGTTGCTTATATTGTTTATAAAAAGTTGCATATGTTGTTTTAGAATTAAATTATTGTTTTTATTATCATATCAAGATTATGAGTGCAGTTATAACTAAGTTTCAATGTATGTTTATTTAAAATTTTGCTAAGGGGGTTGTTAGTTGGGAAGTGTTTTGGAACTAGTTTAAGGAATTTATCACCTAACTTAGTACTAACCATGATGTTTACAAGGATGTATTGTAGTAATGACTGTATTTATAGAAAATGTTTTTGATTGAGAAATTGTTGTTTATTCTGTGTTTAACTGAATGTGGTATGTGTTTAATAATAGATGGTGGTGGATTAAATTTAGGATGTATGTAGATAGGATTAGCATTATGCTTTACATAGGGTGAGTAAGCGTTATTAACTAAATTTATGTAACATCTAGAAAGTCAACTTTTTATGTTGGTTTGTACTATTACTTTAAGATTAAAGTTCTTCACAATGTATGAATTTAAGAATTCTATCTACTTTAGAGTTAGTGGAAGTATAGACGATCATGAGACCATCGTCTCTATACAAGCCAATATTTGCTATATCAACATCACGATGTGCGATGAGAATGTACAAATTAAATAGACTTACAAGAACTTATGATGCAGAATCCAATGTTCCCGTGGTGGTGTCAAATGGGTCCTCGGAATTAGATTTTATCCACTATTTATTGTTATGGATGAGGACTGCTTATTTCTTTCTTAAATAGTGAGGTCAGAAAAGTTCAAAGCAAAGTCAAAGGTTAAGGTAAACAGATCCTTCGAGATAGAGACGTAGCAATCCACTATGTCAAATTGGATAAATTAACATTTACATATGTTGCTAACATTTATGAACCAATTTCTGCTCCGATGAACTTAGATCACTGGTGCCCCCTAAATACGAATTTGCACGAGATACTAGATTAGCAACTAGATCCCACCATTTTACAGTGAAACCGATAAAATGCAGCCGTAACTTCTACTCCAACAGTTTCTTTCCTCGCACTTCCCGACTGTGGAATTCTCTTCCAAACGATTGCTTCCCCGACGGCTACAATCTCCAGGAGTTTAAATGTAAGGTCAATAGACACCTCCTAACACACTAACCTGCTCCCATTCTATCAAGCACTCTTCCCATCTGCCTAACCCTCATCCTCGCTATCCTTACTCATCTGTCACCTTCCTCCTGACATTCCCTATGTCTAATCACTCCTTCTCTTTACCTTCCCCTATGTAGCCCCATGCGCAATAGTGACAGTGGAATGCCTTGCTTGGGGTGAGATGATTTAAAAAAAAAAAAAAATTATGCCATCAGTGGTAATATTCCGTTGGGTTAATCCAATAGTGTTTTTGATTTGCAGGTTGATTCTCTCAAGAATTTGTTTACTAATTTTACCAATTTCAGGTTTCGTTGGATTAATAATTCTAGTTGAAAATTACTTTCACAGTCGGCTTTGTGATCTTTGATAGTAATGTATGCTTCAATAGGGTTGAGTTAGTTGACTCTCGCTAATTTTTAACATGCCGGTCATAATTTTACTAGTAAGTTTAATATTATCTACTATATTATTAATACGAATGTTAACTTTATTATCATTATTGATCAGGTTTTTTAGTAAAAAGAGAATTGTAGTACTGTGGTGTAGTTTTATAGTACCTGTCTGTTTTGTCAGACGTAAAAAGCTTTTGACAGATGTGTTAATTTCTTTAACAATAGAGTCAAGTTGACTTTCTCGATGTTACACAAGATTTAGTTAATAACGCTTACTTAACATAATGCTAACCCTATCTGTATACTTACCAAATCTAATCACCCATTATCTATTATTAAACACATACCACATTCAGTTGAACACAGAATTAAAAAATTACTCAACTGAAGACATTTTCTATAAACACAGTCATTGCTACAATACCCCCTAAAAGGCAATTGTTATAAATGCAATGATATTAAATTTTCATAAGCAAATTAACCATGATACTATACATAACCAAAATAGAAAAATAATTTGGTACACACCACCATTTAACCAAATGGTTAGTACCAAGTTAGGCAATAAATTCCTTAAAATAGTTCAAAAATATGCCTGACAAATTCCATATTATACCAAGCTACCATCTCCACTACTGAAAATCTTAATTTTACCAAACAACATATTGAATAGTTTTAAGAGACAATTTTATTAGTATAACCTATTTTTCAATAATGAGATATATAGTAATTCTACCTCTCTGTCTGTCTGTCTGTCCGTCCGTCCGTCTGTCTGTCTGTCTGTCTGTCTGTCTGTCTGTCTGTCTGTCTGTCTCAATACTACTTGCAATTGAAAGATGCAAATAAAACTCCTACATTTAAATGGAAAATATTAACAAACGCTAGAACACGTAAATCTTTACATTAAATATGTTTACTTTGCTTACAAGAAAAATCAATATAATTCAGTTTTAAAATCTACACTATTTTTTGCCACCATAATATTTTCCATACCCTTAAATATTTCTAAATTTATTTCAATATATTTACTATTAGCTCTATAAAACTTACTATTTTTTAATTATATACGTTAACATTTAACTTATCGAGTAGCTATTTTTTCGCTTCTGTCATATTGTACTTATTTTTCACTTACGTTTTTTCTTATCTATTTGTTTTTTTATATCAGCAAAATCCTTTAAGCATTTTTAAAAAATTTATTATATTGTTCTTATCATTTATGTTATTATCTTTTCAACTCTTCGCTTTTTAGATTCGATGCTACTGTCTTATTTCCGGTTTAAACATTTGACGTGTCTAGACTTCTTTGACAAAACATTGATACATTTTTTGTATGTATTCAAACTCACAATTCTTTTAAAATGTAATAACCTCTAACCTCTAATCTGATTTTATTCATTTCAATTGAGAACCTTCTTTATTTTATTTTAGTTTTATTTTATCTTTTTAAATCTATCGATATCTATATCTATATATTTATTAATAATTAATACTTTAGAACATGTACAAACTACAAACTATTACAAAAAATTGTACATTTTGTTTTGACAGTGAAAGAAGAATATCTCATCAGGTGGTTAATAATGATAAATGTTTTATTGAAAAAAAAATTAGAAAACACTTCCTTTTATTTTTGGAAACATCTTGTATGAGGTAAAAAAATATTTAAAAAAAGAGGAAAAAAAGGGTAGAAAAGCTGTGAAAATAAGAGGAGAAATCAAGAAGAGGAAAAGAAAAAGGAAAGGGAAAGATACCAAGGAAATAGAAAGTAAAGAAGACAAATATTGAAAAAACTGTTGAGAGGAAAGAGCCAGTGGAAACGTGTAAGAGAGAAAAATTTTAAATTTAGGCCGGAAGTGAATTGTAGACAAATATTGATATCGGTTACATGGTGTCTGGGCTCAAACCTTTTGGCATGAAAAAAAAATTATACTTCTATAAAGGAAAAGGAAGAAAGAAGAAAAGAAAAGATACAAAAGGAGTAGAAAGTGAAGAGGAAAATAAAGAGGAAAAAGTGAGAAAATGTATAGAGGGAAGAAAGGGGAGCGAAAATAGAAATAGCTAAGAAAGAGAAATTTGAATTTTTGCCGGAAGTGAATTGCAGACAGATACAGATATCGGTTACATTGTTTCAAGCTAAATCCTATGGCAGTTAAAAAAAATGATGAAATCACATACACAGAGAAATTATTCATAAAAAGTAAATAAGAGGATATAAAAAAATACACGATGATATAAATTTATTAGACGTAATATAATGAATTGAAGAAATAAAATAAAATAAATTTACATTTACATTTAAAATTAAATTAAAAGAAATTAAATTAAAATTGATAGTAAATTAAAATTTAAGGCAATAAATAGATCAGAATTTGTAATAGAAAAGAAAGATAAAATAACATAAGAAGAGAAATCATATAGTAAAAGTAACTTAAAATAGTAAAATTAAAACTGTAAAAACTTAACTATTGCTAGATTTTAATATTCTAGCAGGATTGTCAGGTTAATTCTTTAATATGCTTACAATTTACTGCCTTTGATTTAGTAATATGTCACTGTTCATGTACTTAATAATTTCCATTCTTACTTGCAGACAAAGGAAACATGGTTCATTCACCGATCTAGAGATTCTAACTTGTTTGAGAATTTTCTATTTAACTTTAGGTGATTTATTCTCTTTTTTTAACTTGCAAAAATATTTAGAAAGTGATATCATATTTTGTTGATCCTTATTAGTAAAATATGAGAGATGATTGTAAAAACGCCTTTTAAAAAAGTTAATCGTATTACCAATGTAAATTTTAGTAACCCTAGGGTTTTCTACTGATGAGATAGAGCACATGTAGACAAGGGATTTAGTGAAACACTTATTAGATAAGGGGCATTGGTTGAGGTTTCTACAATTATATAAGTTTTTACTATGGAGCAAATTAAAATGAGTAGGAGAATTACTATTGTGATTGATATACAATTTAAATATTTCATTGTTATGTAATTTAGTTTTTTTTTAATTATTAGATCAACTATAAATAAGCTTCAGAGTATTCCGATTGAAAATTTTGCTCAAAAGGTTATTTTTAAGAAAATGATTATCAATTAATTTAAGAAATTTATGCCCAAGTTTAATATTATCTAATTGATTAAATGGAGGATTATTCCATATGATTTTTCTGTTTCTGTTTTTCTTTTTGAAACAACTATTTTTTTCCACAAAATTAATCTCAGAAGATCGAAAGCCACTATCCCTAAGAATTTTATCGTAAACTATCGCCCGGTTCACACTCCTCCCACATCTATTGTACAGGTGAAAAGGCCCATTCCTTGTTCTCTGTTTAGGATGTGGTTTCCGGCTTTCTCTTTTCCAATCTTTTCACTCTTTTCTTTTTTTTTTTTCAATTGGAGTAGATAGACTAAACTATCGCCCGGTTTACACTCCACCCACGTCTATTGAACAGGTAAAGAGGCTCATCTCTTGTTCCCTGCTTAGGATGTGGTTTCCGGCTTTCTCTTTTTCAATCTTTTCACTCTTACGTAGCCCCCTGCGCATCAGTGGCGTTACCGCCTTCCTTGGGTGATATGATTAAAAAAACAAAATTCTTTTATATTTGTCCAATATTTCTTTTCTAGTGAAGTGTATGTTTATGCGACGTTCAACCGATGATGGAATGTGTTTGATAACCGATGGTGGATGATTAGAGCCAGGGTTAGCATTATTTTTCATGTACGGTTGAACATGATTAGAAACGAAGTCTAACGTTACGTCTAAGAAGTCAACTTGTTTTGTATTAGAATTAATAACTTCGCTAAGACATAAAGATTTAAGAACTCAGCGTATTAATTTTCTAAGTTTATAAACCTTACCTCCAGTAGATTTATTTTACTATCATGAGTTCGTCATCTCTATAAAATCCTATATTATTCAAATCAATGTCTTCATATGCAGTGAGGCTTTACAAAAAAAAAACAAAAAAAAAAACAATCCAACTAAATCAGAAGACTGTGCAGAATCCAGAGCTCCCATAGATAAATCAAAATTATCAGTTGAATTTTTAATCCACTGTTCGTGAATAAGGACCCACTGTTCGTGATAAGTGGGTCCTTATCGTGAATAAGGACCCACTTTCTGCAGTTCAAAATTATGTGAACTCCCGCTTTCTGCCTAATGATAGTGCATTAAACACCGAAACTTTATACTATTAAGTTGCAGTATGTTATTACAATAATAATTACAATAACTTTATGTCAATGCTCAACTTTCGTACTGACCACTTTTTAAAGCTAAATATCTAATTGTGTAACGTATTTCCATTAGTATTAACCCATATATATATATATAGATATATAAAATTTATAAAAGATTTTAGATTATTACAATGGCGAATACATATTTCACCGCGTCCTGGTGTTATTATCGCGGCTCGTGAGACCCAAAATAATATATATATATATATTCACCTATCGCAGACTCACGAGTCAGGGTTTGGTGAACACCTCTTAAATTCTGTAGAATGCAGGACGCATTATTCTCTTGATTTCTTCTTTCTTCATGGGCAAAGTAAGGACAAGACTCCATTTCCAGATCTTGGAGTTGCTTACCATTAATTTACAACCATTAATTTACAACGTCCCGTCCTGTGTAGGAGTTGAAGTTTAAATTGGAGTTTTTCGTGCAGACTACCACCCAACATAGGAAACATAATTTTTTTTCTTAATTTCAGTCATTAAATTTTTTTTAGCTACTTTGTTTTAATTATGCCAACGATTTCTATTCTGACGAAGTATCAGCCGAAAGGCGCCTAAACTTTTTTTAAGCGAGATACCTTTGTAACTATCTTAACAATAAAATGATCCTATTTAAATTTATTATATATATATATATATATATATATATATGTGTGTGTGTGTGTGTGTGTGTGTGTGTGTGTGTGTGTGTGTGTAGCGCGCGCGGGTGTGTGTGTGTGTGCGTGTGAGGGGGTGCACGACAATTCAGAAAAGGTTTATGATGACATTCTCACAGAAAAATAATTTTATTTCAATAAAATCTACATTCAGTCAGTTAAGTGCCATACGTGATATACGCTTTGGGCGATCATGTCTCGAAAGAGACATGACTGACTGGGCAGAAGATTATCCCGCAGTAGGTTGCCATTGCTTTCTGCGGTAGACTGGTTGCCAGCCAAGGCTATAGAACCCAATCTGTCCTATTATTTAACCCATAACTGAAGGGAAGAAGCGGATTAATACCTTTCCCAAGGACATTTGTGCATAAGTGAATGTAAGAAATTCAAATGGAATTCGAACTTGGCTCGGCAATTTGTCGTTCCGGACCAATATCCCCTGAACTACAACGCAAACACAAATTTCTACATTACCGACACAAAATGTGGGAGCATGATCTCATGAAGATTTCTCACAAAGTGACTATTCCGGGGAAGAAACTATCTTACCAATGGAATAGGCAGTGAATGAGAATAAATTGATCCTACGTATCTAAACTTATTTATAAATGGAACTTTGTCTGTGTGCGTGTGTGTGTCTGTGTGTGTGTGTGTGTGTCCGTTACCTATAGACTCCGAAACGGCTGAACCGATTTTCTTGAAAATTTACACAGTTGTACTCTAAGCGTCTGCGAGTATTCTTAGCTAGATTTTGTGTCCAGGTACCCCTGATAAATATCGATAATCGATAATCGAAAAAATCGGGTTATAGAACGAGTGGTCCGATTTTAATCAAATTTGACACACTCATAGACAAAGACATAAGAAGCGATATTCAGAAGTTTCAAGTTTGCAGTTCTTACAATAGTACAGAAAATCGCTAATATATATATATATATATATAAGGCAAGATGTTTGTGTGTGTGTCTGTTTATCTGCCTGTATGTCTGTTTTTTTTTTGTTTTTTTTTTCAACCCTTTTATTTTAGTTTTTGCTTCGGGTTTGGCTCTAAGTAGATAGAATTGTAGTTCTTAGTCTCAGCCATTATACCATTTACTCAGAGGACTATTTTTAGACTTCAAAATTCAGTTTACGACGAAAAAAACTTATTTGATATTGATACCAGGCAATCAAAATTTGACTTACATCCATTCATTTTTCTTTCAGTCTACGGTTTAGCTTTAACTGGAAATAACTATTGCTTATTAGTCTTTCGTGCCAATGTCCAAAGAGTCTGAGCTCCAGGACCATGGATTAGTTTTAAATCTTTCATTACACCCGAGCAACGCCGGGCTATACTGCTTGTTTGATATATATTTCTTTTAATCATTGCACCACAAGCGAGATCATTACTAGTGCGCACGGGTTTATACTGAGAGAAAAGACTGAATACAGAGGTAATAGAAGAAAGGATAGAAAATGAATGGGAATCAATAAGATAGAAGATAGCAATTGATTTTGCATTTAAATTCCTCAGGCGGGAACTGCGTGAAAAGGAACTCTTCAGGTAGAAGAATGGGTTCCATTTAACTATTTCAACGTAAAAGGATGGGACCTAGAAACGACTCTAGTAGTACGATTTGATTTATGTGGCTGATGCACCATGGAAAAAAGCCCGCCAGAGCAGTTACCATGAAAATATTTGTAGAAAAGACACAGGGAAGCCACGTCATGTCAGTGAGAAAGTGACTGAAGTCGAGATGACAAGTTAGGATCGATTACATTGCAGAACCTTCTTTAAATTTTCTCGAGAACCTTGAGATGAATAGCTTGTAGGGGCCTCGGTGATGCTTGATATATTGGCTTTGTACTAAACACGTCCGAAGTCCCCACAATTTAAATATCAGAAGGTTGATGCTAAGATGTTGAAATGTGAAAGGATAAAATATTTTGTTTGTACATTAAAGTAAAGATTTATTAACAGAATAACAAAATTGTAAGCAGAAAAAATATAAGTGAAATTTTGTTAACTGAACACTGTAACATATTTGTGAGAAGAAAAATGTTCATAGAGAATGCATGTAGTTTTGTAGTTAAAATTGTTCAAAGAGAAATGTAAGTATCTAAAATGTCCACCAGAAGTTTAGAGTTCATGTTTGATAGTAGCAATTATCCTTGACGTATAATGATATTAGCAGAATGTAAAGTCTTATGTTCTTTTCCCTTTTTTGGTAGGTTGACGACATGGTAAAACAAATAAAGAAATTGTATTTATCGCCGACAGAGTGTCCATGTTAGTGTTGTTTTCTTTGGCGGCTTGGAGAGAAAACGAAAAGAAAAAATTGAAAGAAAAGGTCGAATGAATCTGTGACGCACCCTTACGTCCGGATCGGCTTCTTGAAATTTCTTTTGTTACATTGCCACAAGGTCGGTCAGCTAACCACTCCCATGCTGGACTCATTTTGACCGGTCACCGAACGTGGTTTAAGTAGTGAAGTTAATCATGTCACCGGCTCCAACGGGAATTTTCTTCTTTAGGGGTGAAAAAGCGTTTGACTGAAGTCATATATCAATTTTCGATTTTCTATCCAACCGGGTTCCAGAATTTTACTTTTCACACTGACTTGTAAAATTTGCCTTTGTCTGGGTTTTTCTAAAATGTTTTTAGTCCTGGTTTGGGTTTTTTCCGAAATGCTTTTAGTCGTTTGTATCCGATTTTGAGGATGTGCAATTTTACTGTGTGTATTTTCGCTAACTGTTGGATGATATAGAATTTGTATCCTATAAGCTGAAGCACCTGACCAGATCTGGCAACATGGCAGATTCTCGCTGTGAAGGTTTGGAATGCTGTAACTAAGGAATGTAGATCGCTGAACATTTGTCGTGATCAGCGATAAGCTAGCAAATGTTTGTAACTTTTCACCTGTGAAAATTAGCTTTAGTGTGAACAAATTCATTACCCACTGGGCCGCGTAAAGTTTTCTTAACTCTCTGTCAAGTCTGGAAAGAAGGGACAGGGCAGCTCAAACACCGAAATGACACGGGTCTGAACGACAAATAAAAGACAAGCTTAGAAATGCTAAGACAGGCTTTGTACCTAGTTACCGCGTCAGCGAGGGCTGGGTACTATTTGCCCAATTGCCCGGGCGTCCGCGCTCGGGTTTCCCACATTAACAAAAAACGATCTTTTGTCAAAACTCGTTCCACTGGGGGAACAGGATGAATACAACACAGAAATGACAGCAATACTCCATTTTTGATCTGATGTGGCTCTTGTAATCATACAGCATGGCAGAAATTATTAGGAGCGGTATATGGAACTGACCTTTTCTCTAGCATCTTTAGCGATGGGTCGTATATGCGAGTTTTACTTGGGGTCTAGAATTAGGCTCATGCCTAATAGATGCCTAAAGTAGAAAGACTTGTAGTAAGTATCGTTGTTCATAAACACTGGAGAAAATTTGGGTTATGATCGGAGATGATGAAACATTACCACCTTGTTTTTGTATCTATTGATTGATGCAAGCCGGTCTTGGCCGCACTGAGCTGCGAGTGACTGGACAGAGAAATCGACTCAGAGGATGGGTTCCTCGTACTGAATTCATATTAGTATGAACCCTGCATCAAAACAATTGAATGTTAATTTTCAAAACAAACTTGTATAATTTTTGTTTGTTGTTGAGTTGTGAACCTTCAGCTTGCTAAGTTTGAAAAAAAAATAAGAGAAACACATCAATTTCTTGAGTGCTTACTAAATAATATATATATATATATATATATATATATATATATATATATATATATAAGAAAATGTGCTGAGTTGAATGACACACATTTTCGTAATAAAAATTTATCATAAATAATCAGGCCGGTAAAAATAAATATATATATATTAATTGGAGTAGATAGACTAAACTATCGCCCGGTTCACACTCCACCCACGTCTATTGAACAGGTGAAGAGGCTCATCCCTTGTTTCCTGTTTAGGATGCGGTTTCCGGTTTTCTCTTTTCTAATCTTCTTCTCACTTCGGTTTTTTTTTTCAATTGGAGTAGATAGACTAAACTATCGCCCGGTTCACACTCCACTCACGCCTATTGAACAGGTGAAGAGTCTCATCCCTTGTTCCCTGCTTAGGATGTGGTTTCCGGCTCTCTCTTTTCCAATCTTTTTACTCTTACGTAGCCCCCTGCGCTTCAGTGGCGTTACCGCCTTGCTCGGGGTGATATGATTAAAAAAAAATACTGTTTAATTAAAAAAACAAAAAAAAACAAAAACAGAATATCTACTTAAATACGATTATCAATCAAAAATAATGGTCAAACAAATCATTTCAAATTGTCGGATGCTTGTAACTAAGTTTCGTTAGTCTTCGTTAAATTCCGTAACATGTTCATATATATATATATATATATATATATATATATATATATATATATATATATATATATATTTTAGAACATGTACAAATTTTTCTGTTTGGATTTTGTTCCTTTTTTATTTCTTTTGTCGCTGAAATAAAACTGTCACTGTCTCTACCATCTTTCCTCACGATAAAAACGGAAAAGTTCATTATACATGAGACACTTGCAAAGCACTTTTTTCTTTTTCCTGCTGAAATAAAACAGCGTCTCTTATATGTCTTTTCCGTAATGTGGATTCCCTCTGCCTTTTCTACAATTTTTTTTATGTCAACTGTTTTGACGAGCTTCTTTCCCTTGTGCCCTATCCATATAAATTTAAGCGAGCATCTAGGTTGGCAGCTAGATCCCACCCTTGTACCTTTGAAATGGTTAAATGTAATCGTCTCTTCTGCTCTAATAGATTCTTATCTCGCACGTCAGTTTACCTTTTTCACTGATAGCTTTTATCCTTTCTTCGACACCTCCTGTACCCTATACTAGTTGTGGTCCCGCCTTGCTTGCTTGCGTGAAATGATCTAAAAAAGAAACGAGAGAGAGAGAGAATGTTGAGAGAGAAAGAGCTTGAATACATGTAAAACACATGATAAAGAAAAGAAACAACTAGTATTAATTAAAATGTCTATCGCCGCGAGATATGTACAAAATATTTTATATATTCGTTTTTATTGTTAAGAGCGGGGAAACCATCATGAATAGAATGTCTCTTATTTCGCTCACCTATATTTAAATTTAGCATATAATAAACCAACAACTGCCAGTGTATAGCTAACAAATCTTTTCTATACGCTATACCGAAAATATTGAATTTTTTATAACGATTTATACGGTCAAAATTACACTATCACTAGTCAGTTAAGTTCTCGAAAGCGACATGACTAACTGGGCAGAAGAATTTCCCGGAGTAGATTAACACTACTTTCTGAGGTAAACTGATTGCCAACCAAGGCAATCTGCATTGTTGTTTACCCCATAGCTAGAGGGAAAAGTGACGGATTAATACCTTAACCAAGGGTATTTACTCCTCAGTGAATGTAACGATTTATTTAGGAGTATATTTTGGTATTGAAATTTCAAAATTTTAATTTTTTTCTGTCAGACATAGATTACATCTGTCTCTTAAGCTATCAGGGGCCCTAGCCTTGCCTATGAGCTTCAATTTTGTCTGTGGATTTAAGTTATTTTTTTAATTCCCAGTATTTTCGAGAAAGGGCTGTTAGGGGTTCTAGCCTTGCCTATGAGCTTCCATTTTATCTGTGAATTTAAGTTATTTTCTTTTAATTCACAGTATTTTCGAGAAAGGGCTAGGGTTAGTTGAGTGCCTGTGAGTATAAAGCCGAAATTCCGATATAAACATTACATTTCTCCTTATTTTTCTTAGGGTAGATGGTGGCCTGATAGATTACATTTTCCGATCGACATTTACCCTCAGCCGGATAGTTATTTCTAGATCTACAGTTACAGGGGGTATCATTCTATTTTCTGTATTGGATTCACTACACTTCTTAGTTATTGTGGGAGCTAATAATGTCATACATCTTATTAGTACATGAATAACTAATCTTGACAATTTTCCTATTGAATATTTTACTCAGGGGGTTATATCCATGACAATGTTTACTTTAATTTTATTAATATATATATATATATATATATATATATATATATATATATATATATATACATATGTGTGTGTGTGTGTGTGTGTGTGTGTGTGTGTGTGTGTGTGTGTGTGTGTGTTAAAACCGCGGTAGGTGGTGGCTCAATTCGGATTTTTGTATTGTATTCTGCTCTACTTTCGTACTTTCGTACTTTCGTATCGAGCACTTTGCTGTTAAGGTTTCGTCTTGGTCTTTTTCTTCTTTCAAACGAGCACTAGACGTATTGTTCTTGTGCGCTGTTTGTTTCTTTTTTTTCTCCCCTTTTATTTAAGTCACGAGGTAGTCCTCGCCGGGTTAGAATACGGTTAATATTACTGTTAGCATTATTTTCGGATATTTAGTCTGTTATCATTAGTGTTGACTTACTGTGATTAAGTTCATTAATATATATATATATATATATATATATATATATATATATATATGTAAATAAATTTCGAAGTTCAAAACTAAAAATAAAAATAAAAATAAAAGTAAAAATAAAATAAAATAACTAACAGTTTTGAACTTCGAAATTTATTTTATTTTATAATTGGCTCTGTAATTTAAATATTAATTACAGTGAGCCCTCCACCTGGATCAGTTTCTAATATTAAAATTTTTAATATTAAAATATTAATATTAATTAGGATCGGGTCTTTGGGATTTATCTTCCTGCTTTTCCTTTTGGATTAAAGTTTTTTAAATATATATATATAGGCCCTTCTGTTGTTTTTAACGCATAAAAGTCAAGCGGTTCAGTTCGTAGAATCAACAGCCAAAATGTCTGCACAAAGACCCTTATGCAAATTAATTGAAACAACTATTTTACTGTGCTTTCTTTTACTATACAATCAGCTTTAGACCCACTGGAGTTGCAGCGTGTAATTGATTTCAATTTTTTTTTTTTTTTTAGATTAGGTCATTTGCAGTGGTGTGAAGTAATATGAATCTATTTTCGGGGTGTATAATGGATTTCTTTGTCCTTTAAACGTATTGCGTCATCCGTTATTACATCAGATTTTTATCACACCCAGACACTATTGTCTCCACTGTCGATTAGCTGTCCTACGACCACTGTCTGCGATGGACGTTACTCCAAGGAAGCGTACGTAAATTGTATCGCTGCGCAAAGACACTGGAATGCCTTACGTGGATATTGTTAGTGTCAGCCTTTCAACTGTCAGTCATGTCATCAAGGCGAAAACACAAACTGAATTCATCAGTCCAAAACGTAAAAGAAAATATGGTCGAAAGAGTAAAACAACGTCAACTGATAACGCTTACGTAATCAGGGAAAGTGTCAAAGATCTTAGGAAGACATTTTTGTTTCCATTAATTTGCACAAGGGTGTATCGTTTAATTATTGGAGTAAAGGCTTGTGCAGAACCAACCACGCTTTTTTGACCTAGTATGACACAAGGTCCCCAAATGTCCCTCCGCTGATTTTAAATTCAGAGTAATCTTTCTCCTAGACTGTTAACTAGCCAAGGATATATATCTACCTATCTATACGAAAACCGACATACAAACACGTGTGTATCAGTGAGCTTACTCCCCATTTCTGAAATATTTGGTTAGAGATGCTTGAATTCTGTTCTTAATGTAATAATGCTTTTATGTGTGTAAGAGATATAGACAAGTAGAATTTTTTTTTTTTTTTTTTGTGCAATACTCCTTCAGAAGGTTGGTGTTCATGGCTCACCAGTACTTCCAGTTCTTTGTAGCACTTACTAAATTTTGTTTTTTTGCTATCTCTCCCAAGCCCTGTTCGGTAAACCCTTTATCTTTTATCTGTCTTGTCTCTTGAGAACCCAGGCGATCATGGGCTTCTACATCTCCAGATCCTTAATTGCACTTAAAATGCTTTTTCCTGTAACCCATACCAAACCCCGCACTACCATTCATTTGCTCAAGCCTGTCAAGTATGTTACGCGTTGATTTCCCTTGTCTCTCTTTCCCTCTATCTGGACTGTGAGTATCAGATTCTCCAAGCCATTCTTCCTCATTACATGTTCCAGAAACTTCAGCTATCGTTTCCTGCTGTTAAGTTTTTTGTTTCCATCCTCTACAAAACTACGTCATTGCTCACGTGTTCGGTCCCTGGTATTCTCAGCATCTTTCTGTAGAGCCACCTTTTCGCTTCAAGTATTTCCTTCGTCGTTGATCGGATTGTCCAGCATTCGCTGCCATATTGAAAGAAAGATATCACATAACAATCCACTACTCTGTTCTTTGTTTTAAGTGAACTTTTCCTGTCTATCAATACTCTACTAAGCTTCTGCAATGTGTCCTTGGCCATGACAATTCTTCTTCGGATCTCAGTGTCACACTTTCCGTCCTCTTTTAGAACGCTTCCCAAATATACAAATTTCTGTACCTGCTTGATTTTAGTATCCCCGGCCTATAGGTTGCCTTTTGGACTCCTCTTTTTACTGATGACCAGTTTTCTTGTAGTTTATCTGTAGTTCTTCAGCTATCTTCTGTAGGGTGTCTTGTAGTTTCCTTTCCGTGTCTGCTATCAGCAATGTGTCATCTGCGTACCTTATATTGTTCAGATTGCAGCTGTCGGTGACGAATCCGGGTAGGACTTCTATATCCATTTACACAAACTAATTATGCATGTTATGCGCTGATTTCCTCTATTCCTCTGTGAAAGGTGCTACGGAAAGGTTCTCAGTTAGGATTTATAATGACTTCTGATATTTCTTGAGAATCAGAGCCATTTCCATTAACATATATATATATATATATATATATATATATATATATATATATATATATATATTAGTCATCTGCAGACAGATCTGATTCGCTATATTACAGGTCATCTGTACGGCTAGACATCCGCTTGCTTTTAGCCAGTATTGAAACCCGACCGAATTGACATCAAAAGTGCTGAGTTATGATGAGTGTCATCTCATATATATATATATATATATATATATATATATATATATATATATATATATATTTATTTCAATCCTGGCTAAAAGCAATCGGATGTCTAACCGTACTGATGAGCTGTGATACAGCGAAACAGATCGGTCTGCGGATGACTATATATATGTGTGTGTGTGTGTGTGTGTGTGTGTGTGTGTGTGTGTGTGTGTGTGTTGAATTCTATCTACTTCCTTCTCCTAGACAAGTCACCATCGAAGAATATAGAATTCAGTCTGTCCAGCTAATTGCCCATAGCTGGGGGAATAGGTGAATTAATACATTTCGTAGGGGTATTAGCACGTAAGCGTATGCAATGAACTCCACTTGAATTCGAACTCGGTTCTCTCATTCTTCAATCCGAGCTGCAATCCATTACTCGACTGAGCCTAGAGAGGGCTGGGATCGTCAGTCTCTCTTGACCATGATACACCACTTCTACAGTACTACGGTGCCCCTACATCTCCGAAGCATCACGTAACAAATGATTCTGATATATATGTATAAAGATAAAAGCAAAACTATTCTCAGCCGACGAGTTTCGTCCTCTTATGTACTTTATCAAGGCAAATGACAAAATCCCTCAGAGGACGAAATGCATCGGCGAAGAGTTTGTCTTTATACATACCGTTCTTATACAGATATACTCTATATACTCTATTTGAATTTATATATATATATGTATAAATTTCCTCTCATATATATATATGAGAGGAACTAGCTGCCAGTCGATCGTTCTTAGCCATAAAGTACTGGTGGTACAGCAATCGGTCTTACAAACTGTCACGACTGTAGTGTGTTTGATCTTCCCTCTCTGCCCCCGCTACTGTGCTGCTCTAAGTAAATAGTTATAAATGTGGATTATAAAATACGTAGTTTAAAATGTGGCGTCCCCTAATGAAAACTACAAATAGATAGATAGATAGATAGATAGATAGATAGATAGATAGATAGATATGAACAGACTAGGATAAATAAATATGAACAGACTGCGGTATATATATATATATATATATATATATATATATATATATATATATAAACAGACTGAGATAGATATTAACAGACTGATATATATATATATATATATATAGATATGAACAAACTTAGATAAATAGATTGATAAATGAATGCGAACAGACGGGGATAAATAATGCTACAAATTATGGTGGGAGATCCAATCAGGTAACATTGAAATAAAACAGCACGCAACAACAGCAATAATAATAATCATTATCAACAATTTTATCACGATCAACTCCCCCTTCTCCTCCAATCATCATCAGCGTTGAGATACAATCGACACCGTCGTCTCTGCAATTCCTACCACCTCCACTACACTGTCCTTACCTGTCGGTAATACGCGCCATGTAGGCGGTTTTGTTCATCGTCGTCACCACTGCAAAAATGTTTGCCACCGCCACTGCCATCTTTGGTGCCTCCACCGACACTTCACTCCACCTTTACTCTCCCCAACGCTCCACCTTACTCTCCTCAACATCCCCACCTTGCTCTCCATCTCCTGCGTTCTTGATAGTCTGCGTTTTGAGGCACAGTGACCCGGTCGTGTAGACCCAAGCCTCGTTCTGATTTTTCCAGTATAGCAAAGTACCAGACGTTGTCACAGACGCTTCTCTTTCTCCTCCTACTGCTTTTTGTCTCAGTTTCTATCTTCCTCCTCCGCCTCCTCGCATTTTTTCTTCTTCCTTTTATGCTGCTACCTTCTCGAAAAGAAACGATGTGTAGTTGTAGTTAGCTAGCAGGTGAAGACGAAATAAAGTGCCTGCCTGCGTGTGCGTGTGCGTGCGTGTGTGTGTGTGTGTGTGTGTGAGAGAGAGAGAGAGAGAGAGAGAGACAGAGACAGAGGCTGAAAGGAACATATAGGAAGAATAGAGCTGTTGAGAGTCAGATAGAGAGACAGACAGACAGACAGACAGACAGACAGACAGACAGACAGACGCACATCTTTTATTGTTCCCGTCTTTTTTCCTCTGTCATTATTATTCTTATTTCATGCATTTTGAATGATCGTAAGTGAATGTTTCGTGGTTATCGTAGGATATTGAGCGACAACAATTCACCTCAGATCTCTACTTTTCTCAGTATCCTTTTCATCGTCCTTCTCCTCTGCTTCCTCATTATTATTTATTATTTGAACGTCAAGACATATAGGACACCACAAAATAACAAATAGTCGATGTTGAGCGCTGGAGATTGAGACCTCAGTCGTCTAATAAGCGAATACATAGGTCTAGCTCAATAATAATAATAATAATTATAATAATAATAATTATTATTATTATTATTATTATTATTATTTACTCAGTTTCCATACCAGTAATCATTTTTGTGTCTTATACAAGATAAATTCATCGCTAGCCTCCTCATTACGCTATCGTTATTATTTTATTACTATTATTATTAATAGCTTCCCCCCCCACTCTCTACGTCGGTAACCCTGTGCACCTTAGCTAGAACCCAACCTTCCCTTAATTTCAAGCCATCAGTCCGGCGAAAGGGCAAGAAAAGCGCACATTACCTTTACCTTCATGTGTTTATTTTGCTATTCACAAAAATTAAAATTCAGGTTGTTCCTCCCCATCCACCCCTACATTGACTGTTACAGAGTGTCTGTTCAACACTTGAACACTCCCCCTCAGTAATCATCATCATCCTTATTTTAGTAGTAGTAATAGTAGTAGTAGTAGAATTTTTACACCAATAGTAACTGTTGGATTTAATTCGAGATCAAGCGACAGTAAGTGCCTTAAGTGCTCAAGCACTCTCTTCCAGCTGCTTTCCACTTGTGTCGCCCTGATATTTTCGTTTCTTCTTCAGATTTCCAGTATGTTTCTTTTAATTATTCCAGATTTTCCAGTTACTGATGAACAGAATTTTTCCATAATCTTTTTCAATAGTGTTCAAATAAATTATAGAAAGTAAAAAATTGTTCGCATTTTTTTTCAAAATATATGCTATGGCGAAAGTACGGATGATCTTTTACTTAGCCCCGAAGTTTCCTTGCTTTTCACTATAGTTCATGTTCCCTATGTGGGTTGCTGCAATTATTATTATTATTATGTCATTTTTCATCATATTTCGATTTCTGCTTTGGTCTCACTACCAACCAAGTCTGCGGGGAGATCTAAGGCAGGTCGTGGCGTGTTGTTATGGCTCCATTTCATGTTTTTCTATCTTCCCTATCATCCCTAGCATTACATAGATAAAGTTTTCCTTAGTGTGTGCGCTGTATTTAATAAGACAATTTTTTGTATATTTCTTAAGCTGGGGTTTCCAGGGATTCATTCAATGTGTTGTTTTGTTCCATTTTTTATCATTCCAAGTGCACCTACTATCACTGGCACAACTCTTGTTTTCAATTTCCACATTTTTTCTATTTCAATTTCCAGGTCTTTATATTTTGACAGTTTTTATTATTATTATTATTATTATTATTATTCTTATTCTTATTATTATTATTTATTATTATTATTATTATTATTATTGCGTTTGGCCTTGCCTTTATGTAGTTTTTGTAAGAAAAAAATGTTGTTGCTGTTATTATTATCTTAGATTTCTGTTGTATACTCATTTTTTCCGGGTCCCACCCAGTGACCTAAGGTCAGAAATGGCTACATGACATTTTCTACTGATCATTTTAGTCAAATAAAAATTATCTTTATTTTTTTCAATTGTATACACATATCCTTTTGGGTCCCACCCAGTGACCTAAGGTCAGAAATGGCTACATGACATTTTTCAGTTATTATTAATATCCGATGGTCATTAATCGAACAGTTATAGAAATACTGTAATATCGGAAGACCCTTAAGTCGCGTTTTTACTCAGACATTCTATTTTGGATCTATATTGTTAAACTTCCAGTTCCGATTTCGAAAATATATTCCTTAGAAAGAAATCTGTTATAGGAAAAAAAGTCACACCTTACCAACGCAGAAATTTTATTTGTCCTACCAGTGCTCCGTTTAACTGCGACGCTATTTCCATATTAAGAAACCTCCCACAAAAATGGTGGTCATTTCGAGCAACAGCACCCATCACCCAGCAAACACACACACACACACACACACACACACACACAAACGAACCCATCCTCGCGGTTCTTCTGTTTCGGTAGGGTCAGTCAGTTAAGTGCCATACGTGATACACGCTTGGGCGATCATGTCTCGAAAGAGACATGACTGACTGGGCAGAAGATTATCCCGCAGTAGGTTGCCATTGCTTTCTGCGTTCGGTAGGGTACCGAGGCTATTACCTCGTACCCGAGTCCAGTAGAAGTGCCGAATAAGCTTGAGTAATTTTTGAACGGCTTCCGAAATTCGGCAATAAACTGGACCTTGTTCTGCATTTCGTATGAAGTAAGCGTCTGAGTAATTACTTATTCATCATTTTCTGTGTATACGTCGAAATAACATTTGTTTGTTGAATTTCATTTGATAAAAAACATTAAATAAGATATAAATAAATATAAACCAAATGATTTCTTCAGTTTCTCGAGAGAAAAATACAATTTCTTAACAGTAAAATGAATTATGGACCAAATTAGTTAAATATCCACGATTCTCATTTGATTTGAAAATATATATTTTTCAAAAAAGTAGTTTGAGAAACACCACAGAATGAAGAATACATTTGTAAACTAATGAAACTAATAGTAGCGCTGAGGTGCTCAGCACTATTACAAAACAATTAAAGTTGAACACTAGTAGCTGCAATAGTCGTCAGACGGATTTCACGATTACCAATATTACCAATATGGTTCTTCTTGAACGAAAGAAAAAACTAGGGTTACAATTTACAAAAAACAAAAAACAAAATACACATGAGAAATCAATTGTATAAATTCTACTTCTACTTCTATGCATGCATTCAGAAAGATGGAGAGCATGGCTCTCCACAATTTCCGGGCCTATAGAGTTCTTAATAAATTGTCTTTTTGTTCCGGCAATGAATATCGACTCGGAAAGAGAAATCAGAGAGCTGAGCTCGAATTATAGTCGAATTTGTTGCATTCACTTACGCACAAATACCTTTGGGAAATGTATTAATCAATCTCTTCTCTCCAAATATGAGCAGAACAGATAGGGTTCTATGACCTTGGTTGTCGACCGGTTTACCGCAGAATGTAATGGCAACCTACTGCGGGAAAATCTCCTGCCTAGTCAGTCATGTCTCGAAAGAGACATGATCGTCCAAGCATGTATTACGTATGGCTATTAACTGACTAACTGATCCATTTACTAAAGCTCATTCTTCTTCTTCTTCTTATTCTTCTTCTTCTTCTTCTTCTTCTTTTTCTATGTACCGTGTAACCTTAGGACGACTGCGAACACAGCTCTCCACAGTTTCCAGTCCTTTGGTGCTCTTAATAAATTTTGTCTTTTTGTTATCTCTCCTTCTTCCGCCATCCATTTACTCAACCTTCTATTTCTTACATTATATATATTGTTCGGATTGTTGTGTTCATCTTTATTGACATGTTTACGACGTTTCGACCAGTGTATGCTCTGAACTTCTTCATGTGCGACAAACTTTGAATCGAACGTTTCGATGACTGAGGTATATCATTCTCATTCCATGTGCGATGCACTTCTGAGTGTCATGTAGTTCTCTCCCTTTGACTGAACTCTCTAAGTTATTTGTTCATTGCTGCTGTACCCAGGTATTGAACTCATAGCTCTTTGGGGCAACTCACTAGATCTAACCAACGTTTGTATCCATTATCCGCCATCCATTTATTCAAATTCCTTTTTCTTCTTTGCACCGCGTCCTTTCACGATAATGGTAATTTTAACACTGTAAGTACTGCTTATGCACACACGTTAAAATAGTATCGACGGATCATGGATTCGAACCCCGGAATAGATATTTAGAGAATATCTCTGTGTGTATATTTTTCTTTTTCTTGAGAAGCGCTAAGAAAGAGAAGAAGAAAGGAATAGGCGCTGAGAGTGGCCAAGAGAGATAAGAAGGAGGTGAAATACAAGGCATTCACAAAATGACATCGAGCGATATGACGACAATCCAACATAGACCAGATGGGAGGCTTGCCTCGCAAAAGAGTGAGGACTCTGTCTCTTTCTTCCTTGTTTATTTATTTCTCTCATTTTCTCTCTCAGGGAACTGATAAGGAGCGGCTAAACATTGAATTGTCGGTCGATTCCGGAGAAGACTACCCACGTAAGGATGGAAATTATAATTAACGCTGACAAGTAAATGTACAAAGTTAACAAAACCTTATCTCCAAATCTCCAGATCGTCAGAGGTCGGCGCAAAATCCTAAGCGGATGATTTAAGTCAGATACACGAAATTGACATTAGACTTTTATGAAGAAACATTCCGATCACATATCGACCTGCCCCATATGGAAGCGTTTTTAACAAAAAAGCAGAACGGATTTGAAAAATGAGAGAGAAGAGGCACTCACCGCGCTAGGAAGCGGTTCGGCAAACAGTGAAGACAAAAATGCTTCTCTGTCTGTGCCCCCAAGCAGAAACGCAATGGAAGAGGAGCATAAAAACTGTATTACCTTTAACAAATACACATAGCAGCAAGTAATTTGTAGACACTGAAAGAGGGCTTGTATTTTCTTATTAATTCTTTTTTCTCTCTTACTCTTTTTTTCTCTGTACAAAGAGTTACCGATATAATCATTAGTCAACACAGACTGGACTTCCCTATTGTCTTGTTATCTTATTTTTGTTCTTGTCTGTTTCCCTTATTTCTACATTGTGCATCCAACCGTCTCTTAATTTCAGCTGTCGAGGAATGCAGCACAAAGACGATCTTCCCCACCTCGAGTCTTTAACTTACCTTGAGATCAGAAATCACAACGTCGCAGGGGAAATGAGGGATTTCGACGGATCATTGACATCTTCGATCACCTGGGAACGGAACGAAAGCAAGCAGATTCAGACTCAGGTGTCACTAACTTATAACCAGTTAACGCACACAGCACACATACATGCAAGTACTGGGGGGCGCAGTGAGTAATAAATCAAGGATTTCTGGCATTTCCAATCCTTTCTAGCTCTTAATAAATTTTATTGTTTACTTCTTCCTAAATAATCTTGTTCCACTGTCCATCTACTCAAGCTCTTCCTTGTTCTTCTAATTCTATGTGGCGTGTCTCTTTATAAGATTTACAATTATGGCTCTCCACGGTTTCTTGTCCTTCGTAGCTCTTAGTATTTTGTATTTTTGTTATTTCTCCTCAACCTTGTTCCGTCATCCATTTATTCATTATTATCTGTTGTTGTTGTTGCTCTTCTTCTTCTTCTTCTTCTTCTTTGTGTCGTATGTCTTCAGGACATTAACAATGACGGCTCTCCATAATTTCCTGTCACCCGTAGTTCTATTTTATCATTTTATCATCTCCCCGTGATCTTGTTTCGTCATCCATTTATTCATGCTTCTTCTTTTCTTCTTCTTCTTCTTCTTCTTCTTCTTCTTCTTCTTCTTCTTCTTCTTTGTGCTGAATTCCTTTATAACCTTTACAATCATGGCTCTCCACAATTTCCTGTCATTTGTAGTTCTTATTTTTTGTCTTTTTGATATCTCTCCTTAACCTTGTTTCGTCATCCATTTACTCATGCTTATATAGATATATAGAATGGCTCCTAATATTCGAGGATACCCGACTACTAAAGCAGCTGGCTAATCCCTTGCTCAGGCACACTTGCAATTGTTCAGCACCCACACAGCCCACCTGTGGTTTATACTGAAACTATGCTGATTAAACCTTAGTTACAGTTTCTGAGTGTGTGTGTGTGTGTGTGTGTGTGAGAGAGAGAGAGAGAGAGAGAGAGAGAGAGAGCGTTATCCGGTTTGAACAAGGGTAGGACGCTTAAACCCTCAGTTGCGATGACGAGTCGACCCATGGTATGGTTTTCAGGCACTTTCCAAATGTGCCGTACGCTAGGATTGCCTCTTCCATACAGATAACATCAAGAAGTCACCTTACCGATAAATCGACTGTGGTGAGATTCGAAACATCGCCCATATATATAATAACAATATTAATAGTAACAAAAATAATAATTCTAATACTAGTAATTGTTATACTATATTTAAGTTCGTCTTGAAAAAGCCACCGAGAACAAACTCAGAGGGAAAAAGAGGGGAATTAAAAAAAAGAAACAAACGAAGTACATGAACAAAAAGTCAAATACTCGTAGGAAAGGAAAAAACAAAAACAAAATGAAAACCCTAACACTAAAGCGCTCAATACGAAAGTAGAGCAAACGACGACAGAAAAATCTAAGTAAGAGCCAACAAACCTACCTAGGTTTCACCCTTCGGCTCGTCAGGGTATGAAGGCTGATAACAAAGATATAAAGTAGCAATATATAGGTACTCAAGCACATGACTAAAACAAAGAAGACACCAATGCGCAAGAAAGTGGGTGGGGATCACTTTATTGAGAAAAAAGGTGGGGGGAAGGTAGGCTAATTAAGCAGGCAATTTTTTGTGTTCATATTTATGTAAAATTTCGGATTTAGAATTGAGTAAATCCTGTGCGGGTTCGAACAATGCGATTGCTAGTTCCTCCTCCCCGCATAAATTACAGAATTTATTTCCAGGTTTATATTTCGAGCAACGTTTAAGTATTTCCCATTTGAAAATGAGGTCTTTATTCAGTGTTTTTTTTAATATTCCATACATAAGAGGCTAGAGTTGTACAATGGCTATATTTTTCATTTTTGAAGGTGCTGGTATGATTCCAAAATCTAATCTTAAAGGTTTCTTTCGTGGCACCTATATATGTCTTAGGTTGTAAGTCTTACTCATTTTTGTACACTTTATCTTGATATACCACACATGATTGCTGGCATTTACCATTAAAAGGACAATTGGATTTAATTCTGCAAATTGGAGTAGATAGCCTACACTATCGCCCGGTTCACACTCCACCCACGTCTATTGAACAGGTGAAGAGGCTCATTCCTTGTTCCTTGTTTAGGATGTGGTTTCCGGCTTTCTCTTTTCCAATCTTTTCACTCCTACGTAGCCCCCTGCGCTTCAGCGGCTTTACCGCCTTGCTCGGGGTGATATGATTAAAAAAAAAAAGTTGCATGTTATCTTACTGGTTACTTTAGTCTTTCTCATTTTAGTTTTATTAAGGCCGCTTATAAGTTTACCTATATGAGGCAAACATGAGTAACTTAATTTGACTGTGGTTTTATTAAAAGTTTTATGCAAAGGACTATCTTTACCGAAATTTCGTTTTAATATTGAAAAAATCATTTAGCTATATTAGTTTTTGCTTCTTTATTAAAGGTTGGATTAAACCAAATTACCTTCCTTTGTCTGTTCTTATTCTTAGGAGATTAAGTTTTAATAAATTCTAGGTTATCTTTATATCCACTTTTGGTTAATGCTTCCTGATAAGTTTTCTTGTATTTATTAAATATATCGCTAGTAGACGAATTAGTGGATAATCTGTAAGCTATTCCTTTAGGTATGCTATTCGTGAATGTTTAGGGTGGTTAGACTTAATGTTAATGTAAATAGGGTTGTAATTTTCTTTAATGTACGGAAGGACAGTACCAGAAATGATATTAAGGGTTACATCTAAATAGTTAACAACATTTAAATTACATTTAATATCAATCGTAAAGCCGTTATTGTTAAAGAACTTATGTAATCTTTTTCTCATTCTATCACAAATTCGTGGGGTACTTCTATCAATTATAATTCTCTAATAACCCTACAACCACACAAATAAATCCTCTACAGAAAACTAATGTAGTGTTGTACTTTCCGTCCTCGTTTTGGACACTTCCCAGGTATTTGAATTTCTTTACTTGCTTGATTTTAGTCTCCCATACTTGGATATAGCATTTTGGGCTACTCTTAAGTACCGTCTTACGCATGTTAAATACTAAATAAGTTATTGCATTATATTCAAATCTATCGCTGCATAGTATTCGTTTTTTGGTGTCGGGTCGTCAGCCTGATTATTATAATTGTTAATGCAAGTCTCCCAATTAGCACGTCACCATGTCTTAGTGTCGCTGCGACAATCTACATAATAATTGGGTCAACTGATTTTCCGTCTGTCTGTAAATCAGTTGATTGCTAAGTAATAACGCCACCGTCGACATTGTCATGTCTGTCTGTCGAATGGTCTGATACTCAGATACTGGCGAAAAGCCAAGTCCTCTCATGTTTGATGCTCTTAACTCTTATAATCTGTAAACTCGCCATTTCCAGCCTTGGGCCTAAAATTTAGACGACACCGCATCCGAGACCACAGTCTGTAATCTATAATGTATGAGAAGAGAAATTACAATGATCAAATGAAATAATCAAATTGCAATGGTCAAAAAGGTAAGAAAATATTAACACAGGCACTATATATGCAAAAACACTTTCCCATTTGCTTATGTTAGTTCGTGAGTCCAAACATTATTATTATAATTGGAGTAGATAGACTAAACTATCGCCCGGTTCACACTCCACCCACGACTATTGTACAGGTGTAGAGGCTCATCCCTTGTTCCCTGTTCAGGATGTGGTTTCCGGCTTTCTCTTTTCAAATAAAAAAGTCGGATTGTATTTTCTTTTAATTCTTTTTTACTCTCTCTCTCTCTCTCTCTGTCTCTCTCTCTATTTTTGTGTACAAAGAATTACAATATAATTATTAATACACATAAACTGGCCTTCGCTACTGTTTTGTTATTTTTGTTCTTGTCTGTTTCCCTTATTTCTGCATTGTGCACCAAACCGCCTCTTGATTTTCAGTTGTCGAGGAATGCTGCACGAAAACGACCGCCCCTTTTTCTCAGGTCCGTAGCTTTCTCTGAGATCAGAAGTTACAACGTGGCAGAGGAAGTGAAAGATTTTCCACTGATCATTTGACATCTTCGATCACCTGGGGGGGGGGAGGCAGCTGCAGACTCAGGTGCGACTAACTTACGGTCAGTTAACGTGCGCACCATACATACAGGCAAGCGTGAGACCGGGGCGGTTTTAATCATGCATAAATCCATTTAAATAAAAATTTTATCTTTAATCTTCATATTTAAAGCTTAAAATGATTACCTAGATGTGATGTAATGGTTAATAAACTGTTTGTTTATACTATTTACATTGTTCGGACTGTGGTCCTCATCTTCATTTCCATATTCACATTTTGACCGTTGTATGCTCCGACTTCCTTCAGATGACTGAAAATTCGAACTTAAACCTTTATTTTGTCTACTGGGGTAGTTTGTTCTAGTTCTTTGTGTCATGTCTCTTCCAGATGTGTGTTATTTTCCTTTAACTCAACTCTCTAAGTTATTTGTTCACCACTGCTGTAGCCAGCTATTGAACTCACGACCCTTTAAATCAAATCATTGGATCCAACCAACGCTTTTATCCACTGACCATTTGTCCTTGAGGATTTAACCAACGCTTGATTACACACCATTAATATTGGTTGGATTAAGGGACTTAAACCCAAAGAGTTGTGAGTTCAATACTTGGCTACAACAGAGGTTAACAAAAAACTTAGAGATTTGAGTTAAAGGGAGATAATACATCTGGAAGAGATATTCGTAAGACAACTAATCGACAATCGAGACAATAGTGTCTGGACGTGATAAAAATCTAATGCAATCACGGATGACGCAATATTTTTCAAGACCAAACAAATTCCATAATACACGCTAAAAATAGATTCATATTGCTGCACACCACTGCAAATGACCTAATCTGAGAAAAATCTATTACACCCTGTCACTCCAGTGGGTCTAAAAATGACCGTATGGTAAAAGAAAGCAGTTGTTTCAATTAATTTGCACAAGAGTGTAGTATCTTAAAACTAAATACTTATTTCAGGAAACTTCTTTATTATTTTCTTATTTTCAAATCCAGTCAAGTGCCATACATGATACACGCTTTGGGCGATCATGTCTCGAAAGAGCGTTGAGTGACAACCAGTCTACCGCAGAAAATTATCCCTCAGTAGGTTGCCATTGCTTTCTGCGGTAGACTGGTTCCCAGCCAAGCCTATAGAACCCAATCTGTCCTATTATTTAACCCATAACTGGAGGGAAAAGACGGATTAATACCTTTCCAAAGGGTATTTGTGCGTAAGTGAATGCAAGGAATTCAACTGGAACTCGAACTCAGCACCCCGGTTTGTCGTTCCGAGTTAATATCCACTGTACCACAACGCTCATCTACATTTTCAAATTGCATGACTAATTTTTCCTTATTAAAATTTAAATTCCACTCCAGAGTTTTAATTATTCTTCAAGGTGAAACCTGAAGTGAAAAGATTGAGAAACACTAAGTGACGAGCAATTTGAAATTCTTTTACAAGTCATCCACTGCTGTTTCAATTATTTCCATTGTAAGTATGAATTAGATAGCAACACTTACTAGCAACCGCCGTGATCAGCAAAATAAAATCATTTACTTCATGTCGTTGACTGTGTCGCTTACCATCCGCCGTCGATCGACGTATATCAAGCCAATGCGTCGATCTCTCGATGCTGGCCTATCTATACAACTGGATAGACGCTGCCTGCAATTGCTTTTTAGTCACTGTGGTCACGAGTGGTACGCGTACAGTCGCCGGTACGCGAACCATCGTCTGCTGGTCCGCGAAGAGTTTCCAGGAAACAAAGAAACATTAGTCATATTCGCCATTAGAGATTGCCGGTTTATATAACTCCGTTCGTGGTCCTGGGTATGACAATAAACTGCATCCGGCAGCAAGGCCTCTGATTGGGAGGTTGTGAGGAACATGGAACCACCTCTTAATTGCTGTTGTTCCCAAGTCCACCCTGACCCGGAGTGGTAGCACCGGTTAGGGTCCCAACATGGGTAAATAGTTTATCCCCAAATTGGGATCAAATTTTTTCTATAAAAATATTTTTATAGAAAAATATATTTTTTGAAGGAAAAAATCACCAACAATACATTTTTAAGGAAAAAATTATTATTACAAATATATTTTTGAATACAAAACTGGAAGATATCTTCAGTTTTCTAAAATAATAATAAAACAATTTTAATCAAAATCTGATTAAATCAACCTTCTCACTATAACCAAATATTAAAAAACCAAATATTAAAAAAAAATATCTTAAAACCCTAACTTTTTTGTATAAAATAACCCACAGGTTGATATGCAAAACAAAACTCAGACTCAAACTCAAACTAACTCCGTTCGTTCTTTAATATTTTCATTTTAGTTTTATATTTATTATGGTTAAATTTTTCATTAACACACTAAAATTAAAAGTCTTTGTTATACAAGTACCAGTTGCAATATAATGAATATGTGACTTTCAAAACGTAGGTAATTATGGCCTTCCACATCTTCCCTTCTTTCATTCTCTTCAAAACTTCGTCGTTGCTCCCATGTTCGGTCGATTGTGCACTCATCATCTTTTTTTAGAATCACTTTTCTGTTGCTTCAAGTCTCTCCTTCATGTTTGATGAAATTACCCACTATCTCTGCCATATAGAAGGACATACATCATGAAACATTTCAGTACTCTTTTCTTTGTTTCCATCGAACATTTCCTGAATCTCATTACTCTGCTTAGCTTTTGGAATGTCAATACACTTTCGGATCTCAGTGTCGCCCTTTCCGTCCCAGGTATTTAAATTTCTGTACCTGCTTGATTTTAGTATCCCCGACCTGTAATTGGCCGTTTGGGCTCTTTTCATTCAGTTTTCTTGTAGTTTATGTTTAGACCTTTCTTTTCGCTTTCCTTCGCTACATTCTGTAGAAGGGCTTTTAGTTTCCTTTCCTTGTCTGCTATCAGCACTGTGTTATCTGCATAAGGTATATTGATATTTACTGAGCCGCCAATAATGAATCCTGGCAAAACTTCTAGTTCTTTCAGAATTGCTTCGCTCTATAGGCTGAATAAATTCAGTGAGAAGACACATCCTTTTCTATTCGTGTATATCTGCTGAAATCATTTTTTTGTGCATGCAGACAGTTTACAGCGAGTATGGGTTCTTGATTATTCTAATGTCTTTCTCGAATTCTAGTGTCTTTCTCGAATATCTTTCCCGAATTCTAATGTCTTTCTAGAATGTCTTTCCCGAATTCTAATGTCTTTCTCGAATGTCTTTCCCGAATTCTAATATCTTTCCCGAATTCTAATATCTTTCTCGAATGTCTTTCCCGAATTCTGTCTTTCTCGAATGTCTTTCCCGAATTCTAATGTCTTTCTAGAATGTCTTTCCCGAATTCTAATGTCTTTCTAGAATGTCTTTCCCGAATTCTAATATCTTTCCCGAATTCAAATATCTTTCTCGAATGTCTTTCCCGAATTCTAATGTCTTTCTCGAATGTCTTTCCCAAATTCTAATGTCTTTCTCGAATGTCTTGCCCGAATTCTAGTGTCTTTCTCGAATGTCTTTCCCGAATTCTAATATCTTTCTCGAATGTCTTTCTCGAATTCTAATATCTTTCTCGAATGTCTTTCCCGAATTCTAATGTCTTTCTCGAATGTCTTTCCCGAATTCTAGTGTCTTTCTCGAATGTCTTTCCCGAATTCTAATGTCTTTCTCGAATGTCTTTCCCGAATTCTAATATCTTTCTCGAATGTCTTTCCCGAATTCTAGTGTCTTTCTCGAATGTCTTTCCCGAATTCTAATGTCTTTCTCGAATGTCTTTCCCGAATTCTAATATCTTTCTCGAATGTCTTTCCCGAATTCTAATGTCTTTCTCGAATGTCTTTCCCGAATTCTAATATCTTTCCCGAATTCTAATATCTTTCTCGAATGTCTTTCCCGAATTCTAATATCTTTCTCGAATGTCTTTCCCGAATTCTAATATCTTTCTCGAATGTCTTTCCCGAATTCTAGTGTCTTTCTCGAATGTCTTTCCCGAATTCTAATATCTTTCTCGAATGTCTTTCCCGAATTCTAATGTCTTTCTCGAATATCTTTCCCGAATTCTAATGTCTTTCTCGAATGTCTTTCCCGAATTCTAATGTCTTTCTCGAATGTCTTTCCCGAATTCTAATATCTTTCTCGAATGTCTTTCCCGAATTCTAATGTCTTTCTCGAATGTCTTTCCCGAATTCTAATGTCTTTCTCGGATGTCTTTCTCGAATTCTAATCTCTTTCCCGAATATGTCATGACTGATGAGCAGCACTAACAGATCTTCGTGGTGTAATTTGTCGAACGCCTTTGTGAATCTATGAAAAACAGGTACACGTCTTTCTGCATTTGCATTGCACTTTCTGATAACATTCTGAGCATAAACATAACGTTCTTTGTTCCGGTGTCATTGACGAAGCCGCACTGTTCTTGTCCTATCTCTGGACTTATTCTGCTGCTCTATTCATCAGAATCAGGATGATGAGTTTTCTTATGTGGCTCATTAAGCTGATTGTTCGATGGGGTTCACATTCATTTGCGCCTGGTTTCTTAGGCAGTGCTATGACAATCGATCTACTTAGGTCTTCCAGTATTTCGCCACTGTTGTAGATCTGCTTTAATATTGCAGCAATCTTTTTTACGCCGAAGTCCGCTAAGGCTGTCAGCATCTCTATTACAATCTCGTCAGGTCCTGCCGCTTTGTTTCAGTCCATTTTGGCCAGTTCAGCTTCCACTTTAGTTTTGAATATTTCCAGCCCGTCCATATTTCTATGCATTATCGGTTGTTCTCTTTCGTTGTGGAAGAGAGAGTTCCGCTTTATTTGTTCCATAGCTGGAGTATTTTTTCTTTCTCTAATATTGTTGTGTATCTGCTGAACTCGTTTCCTGTCCGTATGCATGCACATTGCTGCCAGTACAGGTTCTTGATTGCTCTAAGGTTTTTCGCGAATGTGTTCAGGTTGTCGAGTATTTTTATCAAGTTTTTGTGGCGTACTTTGTCGAGTGCCTTTGCGTAGTCTATGAAACACACGTACAAGTCATTCTGCATTTGTATCATCCTCTCTGATAGCTTTGTAAATATTGCATTCCTTGTTCTGGTGTCATTGACGAACCCGCACTGTTCTTGTCATATCTCTGGCCTGATTCTGCTGCGCGCTTTATTCATCAGAATCTGCATGATGAGTTTTCTTTAAGCTGATTGGAGGATTTCAACAGTGAACTGAAGCACGTATGACAACACTACCATCATAATGTGGCGTGTGACTGTGTGGGAACCACACTTAGGAATACCAAAAGACCATTTTCATGGAAATATGTTTCTGCAAAATCAATATAAATGATCCAACTTTTTTATATTAATTGTATATTTTTGGTATCAAGGAATGATACAAAGAATGTTCAAGTAATATTTTCTCGGTTCCTTATTATCTATCTAAACTTATTTATAAATGGAAATTTGTCTGTGTGTGTCCGTTACCTATAGACTCCGAAACAACTGAACCGATTTTCTTGAAAATTTACACAGTTGTACTATAAGCGTCTGCAAGTGTTCTTAGCTAGGTTTTGTGTCGAGATACCCCCGATAAATATCGAAAATCGTTAATCGAAAAAATCGGGTTATAGAGGGAGTGGTCCGATTTTAATCAAATTTAATACACTCATAGACAAAAACATAAGAACGATATTCAGAAGTTTCAAGTTTTATTCTTATAATAGTGCAGAAAATCGATAATATATATATATATATATATATATATAAAAGGCAAGATGTTTGTGTGTGTGTCTGTTTATCTGCCTGTATGTCTGTTTTTTTCAGCCCTTTTATTTTAGTTTTTGCTTCGGGTTTGGCTCTAAGTAAGTATAATTGTAGTTCTTAGTCTTAGCCATGATACCATTTACTCAGAGGACTTATTTAGCCTTCAAAATTCAGTTTATGACGAAAAAAAAACTTATTTGATATCGACACCAGGAAATCAAAATTTGACTTATATCCATTCATTTTTCTTTCAGTCTATTGCTCTTTAGTCTTTCGTGCCAACGTCCAAAGAGTCTGAGCTCCAGGACCGTGGATTAGTTTTAAATCTTTCATTACACCCGAGCAACGCTGGGCTATACTGCTAGTATAATAATATGTCACAAATATGGTACTGGTCACTGGCACACTTGTTACGTCACTGTAGTGCAGTAGATATCGGCTCGGAACGAGAAATCGGAGACCTGAGTTCGAATTCCAGTTGAAGTCATTGCATTCATTTGTACCCAAATACCCTTGGGAAAGCTATTAATCCGTCTCTATAGCAGAACAGATTGGGTTTTATAGCTGTGGTTGGCAAATAGTTTACAGCAGAAAGTAATGGCAACCAACTGCGGGAAAATCGTCTGCCAAGTCAGTCGTGTTTCTTTCGAGATATGATCATTCAAGATTATATTATGTATCGCACTGAGGTTAACATTGAACCTGAAATAAGACGTACATATAAAAAAAATAATATTATGCGGTGGGGGAACCTCATCCCACCCGTTGAGTTTGAAATTTTCGCTTGCCGCTTCCTGGTATATAGGAGAAAAAAATTTCCGATACGCCACATCAGATAGTTTGAAAAGCACAGCTCTATGTGACTCAGGCTTTGACTGACTCCAAACCATTGACCCGTCTGGCTAGATTTAATCTGCCACGAGAGGAACTCCTGCCACCATAGCACTTCGTATCATAGGAACATACAAGTCATTCCACCCACTGCAGCGAACTTCGACGTGGCATAATGCTTAGCACACTTGACTCGATAGATCAATTACGATCAAATAGTGAGTTCGATCGTCACTGGGTGCCTTTTACTTTTTTGCTTTGTGACACATCTAAGCTACACTTAGAGAGTTTAAATTCTACCCACGTCAAGGTATTTAACCATGGAGCCCAAAATAGTAACCTCATGTTTCTTGTTTAGATGATATTTTTCTTCTACAAACGATCGCCTTTCCGAACTTAATGGCGTTGTTAGAATTTCTGACATAAATTATTGTCAATAGTTCGGTACGTCTCGCTTCATTGACAGCAATATGGTCAAATTTCAAATCTAAATTATTTGTTAAATTAAAATGCTATATTTATTAAAAATATATACAGATTAAATATAAAAGGCATAAAAATAACCTCAAAGAGATTCACATTGATGTTTGAATTCAAGGATTATCCAAGGTTTAACGCGAGACAATGCGAAATTAGTCCGTGCGAGCGAATTATCTTTCAAAAATTAATTCAAACTGTGTGTACGTACGTTTGCGTGTATGCATGTATATGTTAATACGCTCACACACCTAACATAATTCTACAAAATTTTAAAAAAATGATTATGTAAAATTACTGAATTATTTTTAAAAATTTCAGTAAAATCTTAATTCATTTTTTAGAATTTCAAAATAAACTTTTTGTTTACGTTTTATTTTTTATCTGCTTAAATTAATTATTACATTGCTTAGTCAAAGATAGAGGTTGTCTAGACTGAAAAGGATGATGTAATAATCCAATTATATATTTATACTTTGGTTAAATCGTGCGCTTAATTGTACAAACATACGATTATATATATATATATATATATATATATATATACGCTTAATTGTACAAACATACGATCACACACGCGCAGGAAATATCACAAGTATCTATCTATCTATCTATCTATCTATCTATCTATCTATCTATCTATCTATCTTATCTTAGTCATATCATATCTATCTATCTATCTATCTATCTATCTATCTATCTATCTATCTTAGTCTATTCATATCTATCTATCTATCTATCTATCTATCTATCTTAGTCTATTCATATCTATCTATCTATCTATCTATCTATCTATCTATCTATCTATCTATCTATCTATCTATCTATCTATCTATCTATCTATCTATCTATCATATCTATCTATCTATCTATCTATCTATCTATCTATCTATCTATCTATCTATCTATCTATCTTAGTCTATTCATATCTATCTATCTATCTATCTATCTATCTATCTATCTATCTATCTATCTCAGGCTGTTTATATCTATCTATAGATAAATATGATAGATAGATAGATAGATAGATAGATAGATAGATAGATAGATAGATAGATATTGCTATTATGAGGGATGGTGGTAAAAATTGAAACCGGGTCATTTAATCAAAAACGTTTGCGAGACAGAAAACAAGCATATTGGTGTCTAAAGGTAACAATGCACTTAACATGCGTTATTAATGCTTCATATATGTGTGTGTGCGTGTATGAGCGAGAGAGAGAGAGAGAGTATTAGAGAGAGTATGAGAGAGTGAAACACAGGAGAGTGAAAGTGAGAGGAAAGGGCGGAGCTGACTAGTGGGCGAAAATGATCGTTGTGATCTGCGATTCGATCCATGGAAAATCGATTTTAGCGTCACGACAGCCAATGTCGATAGACGAGATAGTGGGATGCTCGGCTGGGTGGTATCAGCGGTAGGAAGATACGGAGGGAAGATTCTAATACTGAGCCACACTCGTTTTACGTATTGTCCGCTCAACAGTTCACGGTCGCTTATTATGCAACTGATTTTCATTGATGATTAGTTGATCGATTGATTTAGTATGATACGAATTAACACCGGAAGTGGAAAGAAAGGGCGAATGTTTCGATTAGTCTAATTCAAAATTGTTCTATCTGTCTATTTCCTATGGTAATGAATTTTTATCTAAGATATCTTTAGCATTTTAATCGTACTTATCAGTGGATTATCATATTTGAGTAGTTGATATATTTATTGATTGAACAATATATTTATTTCCATCTACCATCGCGTGTATTCGAGAAATTTCATTAAAGAAAAAATATCTTTCTAAAATGAGATTTTCTGAATATTCGAGAAATCTTTCTTTAACAAACAAATGGGGCGTCTACTCAAATATGAGTAACTTCTAAAATTACCATTTAATCTACTTACTTACCTGCCTATCTATCTATCTATCTATCTATCTATCTATCTATCTATCTATCTATCTATCTGGTCCTGTTTATTATAGCACACATACATACACACACACACACACACACACACACACATACACGTGTACAGATATATATATATATATATATGTTTGTGTGTACGCGTGTGTGTATGTGTGTGCCTGTTATTATTTATTTCCGTTTTAGTTAATCTATTGTTCTTTCTCCATAATAGTAGTTTTTCATTTTACACTCAGTAAATCCCTTGCTACTTAGTGGTTTTATTGCCTTGCTTGGGCTGAAATGATTAAAAACATTATATATATATATAATGATCATTAACCAGTTCTTGATCAGAATTACATTAGTTACAAATACAGTTGTATTAAAATGTGCACAATACTTATATCATGTAGAGCTTTTAAATATTTTCAATTGGGAGTTAGTTGATTATGAAACCTTGGTTTCAACCTTTCGGCATCTTTAGGCGTTTTATATCAACTGATCCTTCAACTTTTTTTTTCAAACTTATAAAAGGGATTTTCATAACGCATGTCTGGAAGTTTAAAATAACTGAACTTTCAAAATAAGAGAGGGATTTTCCAAGAATTGTCACACTATTATCCGGGTTTGTAGGAATCTAAAATGTATATTTTGATGTGTTTATTTTTTCCAGTACCGACATTAGTGTACTTATTCGTTTTTTTTAATTGATCCATTAGGGTATTATTTTCTGTACCATGGGGGATTATTTTAGTACAAATGTACGATTTCCTGTACTGGTTATTATTTTAGGTTTCAGAATATTGGCGTCGATATTATTTCCTTAACAAGTATTGCTTCAACAATTTTTTGAATGTTAAGCCTTATACCTTATGCCTTGGGGAAGGCAAAAGTGAAAGGATTATCGACTCCTTAAAGATTAAGGTATTTAACATCCAGTTAAAAAATTCAAACGACGGAAACATGATTTAGACAATCTGCTTGGTATCTCTAACCTTTTAAATAAAAAAAGTTTTTTATTTTATATAAAATAATTCATAAATTAATCTTCTGTTAACTTGGGCTACTCTTCAAGGGTCAAGGGTCAAGGGTCACCGATTGAGAAACGCTGCATTAGAGCATCGGGAAGAAGTCGACTAATACACGAGACCGACTTATACAGTAGTTGAAAACTTATTCGAATGTTTTGCTACCCTTTAGGGAAATGTTTCCCAGCTGGTGTTTCCTGAAACCTTAGTTCTCTGCAAAAGGTCGCTAGCGGTTCCGCGAGAAACAATGATATATAGATTCATTCATTTTTAAGTGATTTGTTTCACTTTATATTCGTAATTTTGCTAAATTATAGGTACCACCACCCATTTTCGATACCTAAATTTAAATTGAATTTTTAAAAATAAAAAAGTTTTCTTGAAGCTTTAATTTTAACTTAAATTGAAACCCAAGAGACTGGGATTGACTAATTTCAGCAATTAAAGTACTCTGGTACATTTCAAACCGAAACTATATTGATTGGAATCTCAAATCATATTTATTTTTTAAAAATTTCAATTTTTTGGCCATTTTTCATCAATCGATACATTTTGTAAGCAGTAGCTAACTCCCGGTTTTAAAAAATCTTGCAAAAAAATATCTTCTGGAAACAATATGTTATTAAAATTAGCAAATTTAAATTTACCTTAATCTGATTTGAAACAATTATTACTTGCTTACTGTCTGAAATGTACGATAAATACGTTTCTTAATCACGGTAGTCCTCTTATCAGGGTTACCTGAAGTGATGAATGATTTAATGACAAACAGAAGCCGTCACAAACTGTAAGTATGGCGAAAAACATGACATAATTGTATGTAATTATAATCGTATGCTTAATCATACGTTTCGATTTTTGTTTTTTAACTATATGGTAAAGTTAAAATTTAACATAATATTTCCAGCAATTATATAATATTTTATACAATTTTAGTTAGTTTAATTTTATAGCCATACGTTTGAATATGCTTTCTAAATAAATAAAAATTGAAATAATACAAAACTTACTTTTAAAATAATTTTACAATTTAAAAGAATGAAATTAAAATAACCGAGCTAACTCAATTTATGAAATGTTATGCTAAGTAGGAATTTAAAAATATATAATTTTAATGATTAGCAAAAAGGCTATTGAAATGTACAACAAAAACAGACCAAACACGGGTTATAAAAAATAGAAATAAGAAAGCTTTTTCAATTTCTGTAAGGTACCTACATTCACAATTAATGTCAAAGATGATGAAACTAGGAAGTAAATTGCTTTAAACTTTGAAAGTGGGATTTGGGAAGCCTGTTGTTGGGTGATTCAGAAACACGTTGAAATAAAAAGAATTGGACACTGAATACAAATGTTTATTATAGGGAATTTTTTTTTTCCTGTAAGGGGGACAACCTTGTAATGTTAAATATCACGGACGGCCACCCGTACAAATAAACTACGGGCAATCAGCATGCAAACAAAAAAATGTATTAATTATTTTAAAAATCGATGAGTTCGATTATTTGTATTAAGCTTTTCAATTTTTGATTAGTAAATATAATCTTTACGAGTTAATTTAAACCCTAGCGTTAACGATGAAGAAGAAAACTTAAAAAGATTTTTTAAACTTTATAAGTTATTATAATAAAAAATAATAAAAATAAAAACAATTCTCATAAAAATTCATTATTCATTGAAAAAAATGTTTATTTTCAGACTATGATATCCTTAATATATATTGTTTATAAAACCAATTAAAAGTTTATCAAAATAAAAAATGGCATAGTTTTATTGCATTTTGTTTTCACAATTCGGAACAGATTTCCTAAAAATGAGGTAATTTAGAAAAAAAAGACACTTGATTAGCATTCCCCAGTGACTCTTGAATTTAATTAATATTAGGTTTATGGGGAAACCATCGCGGATTTCTAGAAATTTCCGGAACTTAATTGGGGTTGGGGGTAACATATACAAAAAATACATATTTTACCAAGATTTTTAAAAAATAATTATTTAAAGCATGATTTCAGTCATTTATGAATAAGTCCTGGAATTTTTATCAAAATCCGACCAATATTTGATTTTTGCAAGAATTTCCAATTAATATTTTTCACTGCCAAAAAAGTGACTTCCGTAATATTGTTTGCCGTAATAAACGTTTGTAAAAATTTCGTCACTGACGGACGAAAGAGAAACAAGATGTTTTACCAAAATTTCGAAAGTGTTAGAAAAAATTTAATTTTTTAAAAAAATATAATTAAAAAATACTTTGACCTATTCTCTTAATAATAACATAAACATTTTGCCAATAAAATATTGTTATTATTTAGTTTGGGGCCTTTTTTCTTCACACTTTACTGTTTTTTCAACGATTTATTGGAGGTACCCAGGATGTGCGTTGTGGTACAGTGGATATCGGCTCGGAACGAGAAATTGGTGAGCCGAGTTTGAATTCCAGTTGAATACTCTGCATTCACTTAAGCACTGGTACCCTTGGGAAAGGTATTAATCCATCCCTTCCCTCCAATTATGGGTTAAATAACAGGGTAGGACTTAGGGACCCTGCCCTTAAAAACAAATCCCAAATTAATCTTGATACCCGAAAAAGAAAAAAAAGTATTACTAGACACAAAACTTATATAAAAACAACAATAAATTGTTGAAAGAAAAAGGGATTATCAGCAATAAATAAATAAAATTTAGTTGGCAATAAATGACCCGCCGATATTGATATGTCATAAAAACAAAACAACCAAACGAAACTGTCTTCTCTGTGTTTCCTAGAGTGGTACTCTTCTACGTTTGTGTACCGTGTTCCTTCAGGACGTAGGCAATTATGGCTCGCCACATCTTTTCTTTATCCGTCTTTCTCTCTCTCTCTCTCTCTCTCTCTCTCTCTCTCTCTCTCTCTCTCTCTCAAGGTTAGCTCTTATGTTTTTCTTTATTTGCTTTAGGTGTGAGGTTTTTCTTTCTCCTGCTCTCTCTATTTCTTTCTCTCTTGCTCTCGCTCTCTCTCTCTCTCTCTCTCTCTCTCGCTCTCTCTCAAGTTTTTCTGTTTCCTCTTATTTACTTCATACGTGAAGTTTCTCTCTTATTCTCTCTCACACACACACTTTTTCTCTCTTTCACTTTCTCTCAAGGTTCTTTTATCTTCCCTTATTTGCTTAAGCATTATTTAAGTTTTGCTTATCAATTGTTTACAGAAATATTTGACAGTCCAAATTGGCGATTTTCAAGAGGAAACATTCCGAGAATTCCGATAAGGCCATTCATGAAAAATTAAAATCTCTTGAAAACAACAATTTCACCAATGCTATAACAAGTACCAAAAAGGTCCGTATTGACGAAGAAAGTATTTATCAATGTGCTTTACATGGAATTCTGATCCAAGCTATTCTATAACAGGGTGCCTTGTCAGTGTCAAACAACTTTCAAATGAAGCAAAACTGAAGACACCTCACAACAAATCACAATTATATAGAAAATAATACTGTCAATTATTTTAAACTAGCTTAAAAGCCGCACATTGTGTGGACTTTTAAACTCCCTCCTGCGGGGGGACTAATTGGCCCTCTGGTTCAAAACTGGATTGTTATGTGATGTATGTCTTTCAATATAGTAGCGAATTTTGGACAATCGCATCCAAGATGAAAGACTTGAAGCAACTGAAATATGGTTCTACAGAAGGATAATGAGGATGCCATAGACAGAACATGTGAGCAACGACGAAGTTTTGGAGAAAATGGAAACGAAAAAGAAATTTGATACTGAACATCAAGAAAAGATAGCTGAAGTTTCTGAGACATGCAGTGAGGAGGTAGAGCTTGGAGAATCTGATGCTCACGGAGCGGATAGAGGAAGGAGGGACAAGGGAAAGTAACGCGTGACATACTTGATGAACATGAGCATAGGAATAGCAGAGCGGGGATTCAGTGGAATAAGAGGAGAAGGGTTGTTAAGAGCTACAACGGAAAGGAGGATGTGGAAGGCCATGATCGCCTACGTCATGAAGGAAAACGGCACATAGAAGAAGAAGAAGAAGAAGAAGAAGAAGAAGGTCCAAAATTAAAGGGATCTTTTTTCTAGCTTAGAAAATAACAATGATAATTTTGAAAAAATAAATTTGAATTACTCGATTCACTTCATGAAACTTCAGAACCTCATTCCGGTTATAACTCCAAATCTGGCTAAATGACCAATTTGTGTCGAAAGTCCGATTTCAGCTGAAATTCTAATTCATGCCGAAAATTAAGTTCGTCAAATCTTATACTCTGGGGAACTTCAAAACATCACGTCAAGAAACTTTACACTTTAACTCTGACTCCTTGGCATTTTGAAAAAGTAAAATTGATTTTCTCATTTGACAAAGTTTTGGCGATATTTTAATCTGAATTTAAAACAAAAATATTTAAATTCACAAAGATCTTGGATTACTTGAAACTCAATATAAATTAAAAACTTATTTTAAAATTTGAAATTTTAACTGTCCCCTGCACATTCGGACTCAAATCCGAAAACTGGGTGTTCAAGAAACAGACGAGGAGCAGATTTTCTGTCCCGGAAACATCCTGATTCTAAAGAGGTATATTATGCCTGTGTAAAGCAAATGTACCACGAGTTAGAGAATGGACAGATATACGGACGGACAGACAGAAAGACAGGCAGACAGACAGACAGACTTTACTGTTTATTTGGGAGGATATTGTACTCTCAGAAGAAACAGAGTATAACTTTTGGGAATTAAATCAACATCAGTAAAAAGATCTAAGACGTAAATTATTTGGTAGCAGAAATTATTGCACAGAAAAAGAAAAAGTTACACAGTTGGTGAAACCCTAATAAAGACAGCATGTTTTTTTTAATCATTTCACCCCAAACAAGGCGTTAACGCTACTGATATGCAGCGGGCTACATAAGAGAGTAAAAGTTTAGACAGGAAGAGAGTGAAGAGAAAGACGAACCAGCTACAGGGGGTGACAGAGAAAAGGCAAGAGAAGGATGTGAACACAGAAGTGAAGTTGCAAAGGTAGAGAGAAAGGAAAAGAACAAGATACACGGAGTGATGTAGAAAGGACTGGAGTCAAGTGGATAAGAGATGGGAATTGACATTGCATTTAAATTCCTGGAGGTTGTAGCCGTCAGGAAAACAAGTATATGGAAGGGAGTTCCACAGGGGGGAAGTGCGAGAAAAGAAGCTGATGTAGAAGAATTGTTGCTTGTATTTGGTTGATCTGACTGTAAAAATTACCAGTCTGGTTGCATGAGTAAATTCTTGTGGAGGGGGCACCAGTGACCTTTCGTCAGAGTAGAAGCCATGAAAATATTTATATAAGAGACAGAAGGAAGCCACATCCCGCCGGTGAGAAAGTGGCTGGAGCCTGTCGAGAACATTGAGACGAACAGCAGGGGCGCCTGACCAGATATGACAACAGTATTCCATGTACAGTTGGATGGTTGATTTGTATATGTGCAAGATGAATTCAGGCGGAAAAAAAGCTTCCTGGCTCAACATAGTAACCCAAAATTCCTAAAATTATAGTGAATAAAATGCTGGGACAAAAACACTGCGAGTAATTCAAAATGTTCCACTTTCAAAACAGTACAATAAATCGACGTATTGCTGGTCATGCCACACGATACTGAAGAGGTATCGTGTGATAAAGTAGAAGATACTAGTTTTTCCATTCAAGTTAATGAATGAACGGACTTTGCCAATAAACGCCATGTTTTAACTTGTGTGAAATGTGTCAGTGATGCTGAAATTCAAGAGAATTCTATTGCCAAGAACTGCTTAAGACAAGCAAAGGAACAAATATATTCGATATTTTCTCCTCATATCTGCAGACAAGAGGCCTCTCCTGGAAGAATAGCGTTGGCATTTCTACTGATGGTTTTCCATAAATGTTTGGCTCCCTAAAAGGTTTTGTTTCCCTTGTAAAACAAGAAACTTCCCCAACATACTGTTTTCTTCACAGAGATGTGCTGATTTCAAATTTGGAGGCGAATTGGACTTACGGCCATAATCCGTTGGAACACTTGTACGTTCACCGAAGTTAAGCAACGTCGAGCCTGGTAAGTACCTTGATGGGTGACCGTTTGGAAATTCCATGTGCCTTAAGCTTGAATATGCGGGTGGTGTAATATCTATTGATTTGAAATTGTTATTGTAGAGCCGTGTTCCAATTTCAATTGGGTCTATTATATTAAATTACGCGCAAATACTCTTGGGAATGGTATGAATTCACATCCCCCCTAGTTATGGGTTAATTTAATATCACTAAATTATAATTATCTAATAAAAATTCTCCCAATTTAAGATATTTCCTGCTAATAACACATATAAAACGAATCAATCAATCAATTGAAGGTGAATTGTAAAATGTTTTCGATGATACTACAAAAATTGTCAACTCTGATGGTTGGAGCTTTGGAAAAAAGTCGACTTATACACGAGACACTTTTAAACAAAACCTTGGAAAGTAATTGGAAATTTATTCGAATGTTTTTCTTTGGTTAAAAAGAAGATTCGGGTTCCAAGCTTTGATCTTCTGGGATGAATTGATAAAATAAATCGAATCTAAATAATGCGGACATGGAAAATCTGCATCCCAAGCCATAGCTTCTGCCATCACTCGAACCCCTAATCCCTGTCACTAAATATATGAAATTATCTAAGCTTACAAGAAACGACACCGCATTGGCGAGATTTCGCCATAGAGCATAAATCAAAATGTTTGAAACATTCGAAGAGAAATGAGACGAAAGAATGCAGATTAAAAATGAATTATTCACAATTCTTCATCGCAACAATTCGGATAGACATGTCGCTGTCAATTATAGAAACCAGATAAATCTACGCTTCTTAAAAACTGATAATAGTCAAGAATATTTTAACATGTTTGAATCTTTATCTTTGAATCGTTTCACCCCAAGCAAGCCGACAATGCCTCTAAAGTGCGTGGGGGGGGGGTACAAAGACTGAAAGTAAACGGGAATGCGAACACAGAGATTGGAGAAGAGAAAAGGACAAAACAGGGAAGATGACGGTTGACGTAAATTTTTGAAGATTGTAGTTGACAGGGAAGCAAGAAATCTGAAAGGATTACCACAGGCGGGAAGTGTGAGAAAAGAAACTGTTCGAATAAAAGTAGTGGTTGCATCTGACAAAACAGTAAAACGGCGGGACCTAGTTGCCAATCTAGTGGTTCGCTTAAATTCACCAAGGAAAAACTCATAAGGACAGTGGCCAGGAAAATATTTGTCGAAAAGTGAGAAAGTAATTGAAATCAGGATGCCTAGTTAGGATTAATTGCATGACAGTTCCTTGTTTCGAATCTCGAGATATACAACAGGAGTATCAGGAGTATCAGGCCAGAGAAGGCAACAGTATTCAACACACAGGCGAATGGTACTGCTGGAAATGAAATATGACGAGAGAAATATGGGTCAAAAATGAATATCTAAACTTATTTATAAATGGAACTTTGTCTCTGTATATATATATATATATATATATATATATATGTGTGTGTGTGTGTGTGTGTGTGTGTGTGTGTGTGTGTGTTTCCATTACCTATAGACTACGAAACGGCTGAATCAATTTTCTTGAAAATTTACACAGTTGTACTATAAGCGTCTGCGAGTGTTCTTAGCTAGGTTTTGTGTCGAGGTACCCCTGATAAATATCGAAAATCGAAAGAATCGGGTTATAGAAGGGGTGGTCCGATTTTACTCAAATTTGATACACTCATAGACAAAGACATAAGAAACAATATTAAGAAGTTTCAAGGTTGCATTTCTTATAATAGTGCAGAAAATGGATAATATATATATATATAAAAGGCAAGATGTTTGTGTGTCTGTTTATCTGCCTGTATGTCTGTATGTTTTCAGCCCTTTTATTTTAGTTTTTGCTTCGGGTTTGGCTCTAAGTAGGTATAATTGTAGTTCTTAGTCTCAGCCATGATACCATTTACTCAGAGCACTTATTTAGCCTTCAAAATTCAGTTTATGACGAAAAAAACTTATTTAATATCGATACCAGAAAATCAAAATTTGACTTACATCCATTCATTTTTCTTTCAGTCTACGGTTTCGCTTTAACTGGAAACAACTATTGCTTTTTAGTCTTTCGTGCCAATGTCCAAAGAGTCTGAGCTCCAGGACCGTGGATTAGTTTTAAAGCTTTCATTACACCCGAGCAACGCCGGGCTATACTGCTAGTTAATTGATAATTCTTCCTCTGGGAAATTCAGACAAATTAAATATATTACTCATTCAGTTAGTTAAGTTCAACACACACGCCTGGGTGATCATGTCCCTTTCGATTCATGACTGATTTGACAGATTTTCCTGCAGTATGTTCCTGTTTCTTTCGGCAGTAGATTGGTTGCCAACCAAGGCTATAGTATTCAGTCTCACCTGCTATTCAACTTACAGCCGGAGGAGGAGGAAAAATGGATTCATACTTTTCCAAAGTGTAATTGTGCGTAAGTGAATGTAAAAACCCCGACTGGAATTCGAGTTAGGCACACCGAATTTTCCAATACCCATCAAAAAAAGACGAACATATATTACTACAAGCCTTAAAAAGCAAAAGGAATAAGATGAAAAAAATGCTATGCAAAAATTCTAAATAAAAAATATAACAAAATTGCTACAGGAAAAGAAATGCAAATCAATGCTTGATCTAAAAAATTTCGACCACTCAAGACTATTTCATATTATCAATCAATCAGTTAATAGTCATACGAGATACACGCTTGGGCGATCATATCTCTTTCGAACTATGACTGACAAGACAAAAGATTTTCCCGCAGTAAGTTGCCCTTTCTTTCTGTGGTAGATTGGTTGCCAACGAAAGCTATACAACCGACTCTGTCTTGCAAATTCAGCCCATAGCTGGAGGGAGAAGAGACGGATTAATACCTTTTCCAAGGGTATTCGCGCGGAAGTGAATGCAAAGAATTCAACTGGCATTTGAACACGGATCTCCAATTTGTCAATCCGAGCCAATATCCATAGAATAACAACGCATATCTTATCATTACTTGGTGTAAATAAGCAAAGGAAATAAGATGAAAGAAATATTAGTCAAAAATTAATAATTATTGACAAGGCTTGATCTAAGAAATTTAGATGACTTGAGATTATTGCATCTTATTACTCAGTCAGTTAGGGGACATTCGTGATACACGTTTGGGTGATCATGTCTTGAAAAGTATATGACTGGCCGAGCAGAACATTTTTCTGCAGTAGGTTGCAATTTGTTTCAGCAGTAGACTGTTTGCTAACCAAGGCTATAGAACACAATCTGTTCTGCTATGTAACCCATATTTGGAGGGAGAAGCGACGGATTAATCCCTGTCCTAAGAGTATTTGCGCTCAACTGGAATATGAACACGGCTCTCCTATTTCTCGTTCCGAGCTGATATCCCTCTATTACAACGTACATCTTAATACTTGATAGAAAGAAGCAAGTGATAGAAATAATTGTAAATGTTATTTCGAAAAACGAAAAATATTACATGATAGTTTTTTACTTAGTTTCGAACTCCAAACTCAGGCACCGAGAAAAGAACTCTACAGCTCTTCTCGTCACCTTGTAGGGTGTTGTTTCAATATCTTTCAAGAGAAAAGTTCTCACGTTCTTCATGATCTTAGCACGTAAACCGATCTACGATAGATCATGGAATTAATCTTTACAGACGGCAAATCATGCAAAGTGTGCCAAAATGGATTTAGCAATTTAAGTTCAAGCCAAGGATAGAATTTATTCATTCATTGATGTCGAGGCTGTCTTAAAACCGCTCAAAATAAAAGAAAATTTTAGTTTATTTTTAATTCACTTCTCCAGCACAAAACCAACAGTACTTTTATGAAAGGCTGTTATGTCTATTATTATCTTTACTCGCATAATATTCGTTAAAAACGAAAGGTTTATTAATGTATGGTTAGGACTATCTTTGCACTTTGCATCGGTTTAATGTGTCACTCTACGGAATTTTAGCTTAGAATCAAAATGTAATGACTCTGCAGTCTGATAGATAGATAGATAGATAGATAGATAGATAGATAGATAGATAGATAGATAGATAGATAGATAGATATGAACAGGCTTAGATAGATAGATAGATAGATAGATAGATAGATAGATAGATATGAACAGACTGAGATAGATAGATAGATAGATAGATAGATAGATAGATAGATAGATAGATAGATATGAACAGTGGGTGATAGATATTAATAAAATGCAATATATAGATAGATATGAAAAGAGTGTGATAGATCTAAACTTATTTATAAATAGAACTTTGTGTGTGTGTGTGTCTGCGTGTGTGTGTCCGTTACCTATAGACTCCGAAACGGCTGAACCGATTTTCTTGAAAATTTACACAGTTGTACTATAAACATCTACGCGTGTTCTTAGCTAGGTTTTGTATCGAGGTACCCCCCGATAAGTATCGAAAATCGATAACCGAAAAAATCGGGTTATAGAAGGGGTGGTCCGATTTTAATCAAATTTGATACACTCATAGACAAAGACATAAGAAACGATATTCAGAAGTTTCAAGCTTTCAGTTCTTACAATAGTGCAAAAAATCGATAATATATATATATATATATATATATATATATATATATATATATATATAAAGCAAGATGTTTGTGTGTGCGTGTCGGTTTGTCTGTCTGTATGTCTTTTATACAAATCCACAATTTTTATCCGATTCTCACTAAACTTCACACAAATATTCTTTAGGCTGAGTCTGAGCTCCAGGACTATGGATTAGTTTAATAGTGTAATAGATATTTAAAGAGTTTGATATTAACAGAATGGGATAGACAGATACATATGAAAAGAGTGTGATAGATAGATAGATAGATAGATAGATAGATAGATAGATAGATAGATAGATAGATGTTGATCTTAGCAAAGATCATTTTCATTGAACATTGTGTGCTGGCGATACAGAATCCCAAAGAAGTGTACCAAATAACAGAAATCACGTCACTTGTGAACTATCAACAGCAGCAACAACTTAAATGAATAGTACATGCAACTTGAAGGGAAAATAGTAACATAATCATGATGTTAAAATTACACATAGTGCTTCAATATAATTTTTCGTGCAATTTGGGTAAATATATCAGTTAAAATGAGATGTACGAGTTATTTTCAATTTTGTGTAATTTAGATGATAATTTATTTATCGCATCTAGTAGATAGATAGATAGATAGATAGATAGATAGATAGATAGATAGATAGATATGAACAGACATAGATAGATAGATAGATAGATAGATAGATAGATAGATAGATAGATAGATAGATAGATAGATCAAAGTGAGTTATATGCTAATCTTAGTAAAGATCATCTTCTTTGAACATTGTGTGCTGGCGATACAGAATCCCAAAGAAATATACCAAATAACAGAAATCACGTAACTTGTGGACTACCAACAGCAGCAACAACTTAAATGAATAGTACATGCAACTCGAAGGGAAAATAATGACATAATCATGATGTTAATATTACACACCACAAGTTTATCTATCGATTTATGACTCGTTTTCTACGGTTTATCAATCCACTGCAGATTATTTAAAGCCAAAAAATATTTTTAAGTTTATATGAATGTTATTTTTTTTTTTTAGATAATAATGGTTCATTGATACAAGTCTTACTAATTAACCCATAGCTGAGGAAAGAAAAAGTGGCTTCATAGCTTTTGCAGTGGCAGTCACGCATAAGTGAATATAACGAACCAAACTGGAATTGAAACTCAGCTCTCTGTTTAACAATGTACTAATTCTAAGCTATTATCTATTACACCATCCGCATATCCAAGCTTACAGCAAGTGGTATTTCTAAGCGGTCACCCATCTGACCAGGCAAGACGTTGTTTAACTTCGGTGATCTACAGGAACTGGTGTTGATGTGACCGTAAACCTTATTCTTTAAAGAAATATTTGAAGTGGACTAAGGAGCAATTGCCCTAGGTAAGCCAGATTCCTTAATATGAAATCGTTGGATGCGGTTTTCATCGATCTCTATTTTTTTTTTCTATTTTTTCTTTCCTTTTGTTTTCTTTTCTTTTAAAAACAAAAAAAACCTCTAAACGTTCAGTTTTTAAAGCAAAAATTGTGTTCGTTCGCAGATAGTTTCATCCAAAACTTAGAATTATATTCCTTGCAGAAGCTGCACTTTAAGAAACATAGAAAGTCTGTACTTTCAGAAACATAGAAAGGAATAAATTATGACTTTAAAATCTTTAGTTATCTACCTAAAAAAAAGTCAAAATTAGAATCGAATGTTCTCAGAGTGAAATGAAATGTTAACTCAATAACGTACACATAATATATGATTAAGAGTAAAAAAAAAAAGACACTTTAAACATGTCTTTGTTTCGACAGAAAAATAAAATGGTCAAAATGCTTAACATAAAATTTGCAATCTCCAATTGAACAATTGAATATTTAGTTTATCTTAATTTAAATTGTTTCTTTAGTTTAATACAGTTTATTTTTCTTTGTACATATCACTGCAGTTTGCAATTTTACAATATGGCCGTCACGCGTTAAAAACCGATTACGATCCAATCACGTTCGATGCACAGAAAGAACGTTATCTCACGAGAAAACGTGATTTGATCAAAACGCATTTAGAAGAAGTTAAAAAATCCTGTGAAACGGTACGTGACTTCTGCTTAACAAATTTCGCATTCCAAAATGAAAAGAATATTCAGTTATATTAATGTATCCGATTTCATCATCTGTTTTGGGGCGATATACATATCTCGCAGACCATTTTCTGTGAGTTTATTAACAGAACCTAGTTCCAGATATAATTTTAATAAACTAAGAGTTTCTATGGTGTTTAATACGCTTTGGGTTATTATAGACTATGAGGTCAATTGTTTTAAACTTTTTATAGTCTATAATAACCCAACAGGCACTAAACTAAATTCTTTACAAAAAACCAATGTAGTGTACCAATTTACATGCCCATTCAGAGATTGCATCTCTGATACTACTCAAAAACCTAGTACATATATTGGTTTTACCACAACCACGCTCTCCCGTAGACTTACATGTCATCTTTCTGATCAGAGTACTATTAAACAACATTTCTCTGAAAAACATAAACATGTAGGTAATATCAGACAGATTTTGGTCAACAATACGGTGATCCTTACTCATACACACAGTAAGAGGAACCTGCAGATATTGGAGGCCATGTACATCAAATCAAAACAACCAACACTCAATAAAATCAACTTTAAAACAGGAAATAACATATTACATTGCATTTGACTAGATGGTTTTGTTGTCATTTCGCGCTATCCCGCGGTGTGACGTCATAAAACCGCATCGCAAACTTAAAAACTGCGTTTATTATTTTTGGTAACTATTGCCGTTGCCAAGCGGAGTTTTATGTCAACACAAAATAAAATCGTCGGTGATGGTGGATTTTATAATATTTCAGTTTAAACTACCTCTCTGAAGATGGCTCATGTGAGCCGAAAGCTTAGAAGAAAACCAATAAATAATTATCCAAATGTTGGAGAATTTTTGTCTTTATTTTCAACTGAAATTAAAGCAAAAATACGACGTTTAGAACGGCTCATGATTAAACATAATAGACATTCATTGTCTCTTATATTTAATAGCATATGTCTAGAAAATATATATATATATATATATTTGATTAAATAGACCCGATATATTTTTTCATTGTAAGTTTCAAAGTTTTTGATAAACTGTTGTTATTGAAAATGTGTTCAAAAATGTTTTAATTTCATGTCAGTACTAATGATTTTTTCTATTATTTTTTACCGTCTCAGTCAGTTTTGAGAACCATATGTTGCCTGTATGTTAAAACATAGTCCACGTGACGTCTATCGCCCAAGATCAGAAAGGCAACATGAAAATGCTGTACATATGAACACTTGCTGCAAATATATATATTATAATATTGTTATTATCAGTGTTAATATTTTGTTATATATCTATTGCATTTTTATTTTTATTATTATTATTTTCATAATATTATTTTATTACTATTATTTAGGATCTTTTTTCTTTTTTCTAATAATAATATTATTACTATTTTATTATTAATGTTCAATTTTTTTATATATGTATTAATTATTATTATTATTAATAATATTATTTTATTAATATTATTTAAGATCTTTTTCTTTATTATTATTATTATTATTATTATTGTTTAAATTTATATATATATATATGTATATATATATATAATTATTTTTTTATTACTATTATTTAAGATATTTTTTAAGAATATATTTTAATATTTTATTTATCTTCCTCTTGTTCAGTGTTAATTATTTTAACTATATTTACAATATATTACTACTAGTGGTTATATTTTATTTTTTATTAGAAAGTATGATTTACAATTTATTTTTTACCGTAAATATATCCCGTTGTAGGCATAACTAAATTTAATGTTACATTTCCATGTCATGTTTTCTAACTTTCTATCTATACTGTTGGTTCTCCTATTTCTTTTCTTTTTCTTTCTCTTTTTTCCCTTTATCATTTTCCTATTTTTCTATATTTAATTATTTTGTTTTCTTTTGTAAGTTTTAATTATTTAAACTGTATTTATGATGTAATAGTAATAGTTGTTATATTTTAATTTGTATTAAAAATTATGATTTACAATTTGTTTTTTGCCGTAATTATATCCCATTATATTTAAAACTAAATTTTAATGTTAAATTTCCATGTCATGTTTTTCTAAGAAAGCAGATGGGTTGCAATAGACGCTGCGTCGATATATGACGTTAACTTTAATTTCTCTGTATACTGTTCGTTTTCTTCCCATTTCTAATTTTTTCTCTTCCTTCCAATTATCAATTGTCTATATTTTTCTTTTTCTTTCTCTCTTTGTTTTTTCTTTTTTCTTTTTTCTTTTTTTTTGAATGAGCGAGGAATTGTTTTTTGCAGATTACCGTTACAAATAACTATTCTTAATATGGACACGTGAGCGTCTGTGTGTAATGACTTTCTGAAGATGAACTGTTGTATCACTTAGATTTGACGAGCTGCAAAGTCAGCAGCAAAATATGCATTACCCATGAAATTGTAGAATATCTAAATTTTAAAATATATATATAATCAGTCTCCTTTCCAAGATTGTTTGACTGCAAAAGATATGCATATATTATTGAAAATATTCATTTTTGTCCATCTGAGTACATATTTATTTGTGCATTGTACTGCAGTGAATATAGGCCGGAACAAGAAATCAGAGAGCCGAGTTCGAATTCCAGTTGAATTCGTTGCATTGACTTACGTGCAAATACTCTTGAAAAAGGTATTATTCCATCCCTTCTTGCTCCAACTATGGGTTAAATAACAGGAGAGATTAGGTTCTATAGACTTGACTTGCTTGACAGAAGACTAAAATCGAAAGTAATGGCAACCTACTGTGGGATAATCTTCTGTCCAGTCATTCATGTCTCTTTTGAGACATGATTGCCCAAGCGTATATCACGTATGGCACTAAACTGACTGACTGAATATAATAGTTAAAAACATGATTAAGGCTTCTACTGGGTATAAAGTGGGGGACTAGTTTTATATTGTTATGAAGTAATCAACTGATCCTCCACTTAATAATACATCTCTTCCCCCTCTAGCTATGTGTCGAATAACAGGACAGATTGGGTTCTATAGCCTTGAATGGCAACCAGTCTACCGCAGAAAGCAATGGCAACCTACTGCCGGATAGTCTTCTGCCCGGTTAGTCATGTCTCTTTTGAGATATGATCACCTAAGCGTGTATCACGTATGGCACTAATCTGACTGACATATATATTTACATGGATTATTTTTACAAAAATATTTTTACAAATTTAATAACAATATAAAATCTGGGAAGAACTTTACAAATTGAAGACATGTAATTTGATTTGATTCAAAATTAATTATTAAGTGAACAAGCTAAAGCATCAGTCAGTTAAGTGCCATACGTGAAACACGCTTGGGCGATCATGTCTTGAAAGAGACATGATTGACTGGGCAGAAGATTATCCCGTAGTAGGTTGCCTTTGCTTTCTGCGGTAGACTGGTTGTCAACCAAGGCTGTAGAACCCAGTCTGTCCTGTTATTTAACCCATAACTGGAAGGAAGAGACGGATTAATACCTTTCCCAAGGGTATTTGCGCGTAGGTGAATGCAATGAATTCAACTGGAATTCGAACGCGGCTCCTCGATTTCTCGTTCCGAGCCGATATCCACTGCACCACATCCTTCTTATTCATGCATGCTAAAGCATACATGAATAAAAAAAAAGATTTAAAGAAAAGGCCAGGATATTTTAAACAAAAGATTAATGAGAATGCCAGAGTATTTTAATTCAATAGACAAAAGAGTGACAGAAATTTCAGGTATTGCAATTCACTGAAGCAAAGAGTGAAGGGAATGCCAAGGTCTTGTAATTCAATGAAAAAAATAGTGACGTGAATGTCAGGTATTGCAATTTAATAAACAAAGAAGTGAATAGAATACCAGGATAATGAAATACAATAGACAAAAGAGTAAAATAAATGCCAGTGTATTGTAATTCAATAAACCCAAGAGTGACAGCCATGTCAGGGCATTGCAATTAAAAAAGCAAAAAGTGACGAGAATGCTAAAGTATTGTAATTCAATAAACCAAAGATTGAAGCGAATGCCAGGGTTTTGCAACTCAGTAACCAAAAAAATGGCGGAAATGTCTAGGTATTGCAATTAAATAGACAAAAGAGTGGCGGGAATGTAAGGTTATAATAATTTAATAGACAAATATGTAATGGGAATGCCAGGAGATTGCAATTCAGTAGTCGAAAAAGTAACGGGAACGTCAGGGTATTATAATTCAATAAAACAAAGAGGGAAGGGAATTCCAGGGTATTGTAATTCAATACAGAATAAAGTGAAGGGAATGCCAGGGTGTTGCAATTCAATAAACCAAAGAGCGAAAGGAAAGCTAGGGTTTTGTAATTCAATAATAAACAAAGAATGACGGGAATGAAGGGGTTTGCAATGTAATAAACAAAAGAGTGACGGAAAGCCAGTGTATTGTACTTATATAAATCAAAGAAAGAACGGGAACAGTCAGGAAAAGTAATTAAATAAGCCAAACAGGGATGAGAGTGTTAGGCTATTGTAATTCAATAGATAAAATAGCTACAGGAATGCCAGTATATTGTAATTCAATAGACGAAAAAGTGGCGGTATTGAGAGGGTATTGCAATTCAATAGACAAAAGAGTCACGTGAATGAGAGGGTGTTGCAGTTCAATAAACAAAAGAGTGACCGAATATCAGGGTATTGTAATTCAATCAACCAAAGAATGAAGGGATGTCAGGGTATTTACAATATATTCAATATACAAATAAGTGATGGGTATGTCTGAGTATTGCCATTCAACAGAAAATATTGTGATGGGAATGTCAGGAAATTGTATTTCAATAAACAAAAGAGGGACGGGAAGTTCTGTGCATTGCAATTTAATAAACAGAAGAGTAACGGAAATATCAGGGTAAAGTAATTCAATAAAGACAAGAGTGAAGGTTATGCCAGGGTATTGCAATTCAATAGACGAAAAAGTGACACTAATGTCAGGGTATTGTAATTCAATATACCAAAGATTGAAGGGAACATCAGAGCATTGGAATTCAACTGACAAAAAAGTAACGGGAATTTGTTGGTTTTGCAATTTAATAGACAAAGTCACAGGAATATCAAAGTGCTGCAATTCAATAAACAAATGAAAGACGGGAGTGCCAGGCTGTTGTAATTCAATAATGCAAAGAGTGTAGGGAATGCCAGGGTTTTGCAATTCAATACACGAAAGATGGAGGAGAATGTCAGTGTATTGTAATTCAATGAATAAATGAGTGACGGGAATGCCAGGATATTGCAATTCAATAAAACAAAGAATGGCGGTAATATCAGGAAATGTAATTCAATAAAACAAAAAGTAAAAGGATTGACAGGGTATTGTAATTCAGTAGCCAAAAGAGTGAAAGGATTTCCAGGGTATTTCCAGGGTATTGTAATTCAATAAACCGAAGGGTGAATGATAGGGTATTGTCATTCAATAGACAAAAGTGTGCCGGGAATGCCAGTGTATTGCAATTCAATAAACTAAAGAGTGAACGGAATGCTAGGGTATTGCAATTCAATACACGAAAGAGGGAGTGGAATGCCAGTGTATTGTAATTCAATAAACAAAAGAGTGAAAGAAATGCCTTGATATTGTAATTCAATAGACAAAAGAGTGACGGAAATGCCAGGCGACTGTAATTTAATAATTCAACGAGTGAAGGGAATGTCAGGGTATTGCAATTCAAGTAACAAACCAGAGGAATGTCAGGTCATTGTAATTCAATAAAAAAAAGAGTGACAAGAATGTCAAGGTATTGTAATTTAATAAATTAAATAGTAAAGTGAATGCCAGTATATTGCAATTCAAGAAACAAAAGAGTGAGGGGAATTCCAGGTTATTGTTATTCAATAAAACAAAGAGTGACGAGAATGTCACGTTATTGTAATTCAATAGATAAAATAGTGAGAGGAATTTCAGGGTATTGCAATTCGAGAAAACAAATGACGTGATTGGCAAGAGACTGCAATTCAAAACGAAATAGTGTGACGGGATTATCAGGGTATATTAATTCAATAGACAAAATAGTGACGAAATCATCAGGGCATTTTAATTCAATATACCAAAAAGTCAAGAGAATGCTCGGGTATTGCAATTTAAAAGACAAAAGTGTAACGGAAATGTCTGGTCATTGCAATTCAATAGACAGAAGTTTAATGGGAATATCAGGGTATTGTAATTCAAGAAACAAATTAATGAAGGAAATGCCAGTGTATTGAATTCAACAGACAAAAGAGTGACGGGAATGTCAGGGTATTGCACTTTAATAGACAGAAGAGTGACGGATTATCAGGATAGAGTAATTCAATAAACATAAAAGTGAATGTTATACCAGGGTATTGTAAATTATTTGCCGAAGAAGTGACGGTAATGGCAGGGTATTTAATTCAATATACTAACGTGTGAAGGGAATATCATGGTATTGAAATTCAATTGACAAAAATGTGACGGAAATGTGTGGGTTTCGCAATTCAACAGACAAAGAGTAACGAAAGTATCAGTGTATTGCAATTCAATGGATAAAACAGTGACGGGAATGCCAGGCTATTGTAATTCAATTATTCAAAGAGTGTAGGGAATGCCAGGGTATTGTAATTCAATTATCCAAAGAGTGTAGGGAATGCCAGGGTATTGTAATTCAATTATTCAAAGAGTGTAGGGAATGCCAGGGTATTGTAATTCAATTATTCAAAGAGTGTAGGGAATGCCAGGGTATTGTAATTCAACTATTCAAAGAGTGTAGGGAATGCCAGGGTATTGTAATTCAATTATTCAAAGAGTGTAGGGAATCCCAGGGTATTGTAATTCAATTATTCAAAGAGTGTAGGGAATGCCAGGGTATTATAATTCAATTATTCAAAGAGTGTAGGGAATGCCAGGGTATTGTAATTCAATTATTCAAAGAGTGTAGGGAATGCCAGGGTATTGTAATTCAACTATTCAAAGAGTGTAGGGAATGCCAGGGTATTGTAATTCAATTATTCAAAGAGTGTAGGGAATGCCAGGGTATTGTAATTCAATTATTCAAAGAGTGTTGGGAATCCCAGGGTATTGTAATTCAATTATTCAAAGAGTGTTGGGAATCCCAGGGTATTGTAATTCAATTATTCAAAGAGTGTAGGGAATGCCAGGGTATTGTAATTCAATTATTCAAAGAGTGTAGGGAATGCCAGGGTATTGTAATTCAATTATTCAAAGAGTGTAGGGAATGCCAGGGTATTGTAATTCAATTATTCAAAGAGTGTTGGGAATCCCAGGGTATTGTAATTCAATTATTCAAAGAGTGTTGGGAATCGCAGGGTATTGTAATTCAATTATTCAAAGATTGTAGGGAATGCCAGGGTATTGTAATTCAATTATTCAAAGAGTGTAGGGAATGCCAGGGTATTGTAATTCAATAAACCAAAGATTGAAGCGAATGCCAGGGTTTTGCAACTCAGTAACCAAAAAAATGGCGGAAATGTCTAGGTATTGCAATTAAATAGACAAAAGAGTGGCGGGAATGTAAGGTTATAATAATTTAATAGACAAATATGTAATGGGAATGCCAGGGGATTGCAATTCAGTAGTCGAAAAAGTAACGGGAACATCAGGGTATTATAATTCAATAAAACAAAGAGGGAAGGGAATTCCAGGGTATTGTAATTCAATACAGAATAAAGTGAAGGGAATGCCAGGGTGTTGCAATTCAATAAACCAAAGAGCGAAAGGAAAGCTAGGGTTTTGTAATTCAATAATAAACAAAGAATGACGGGAATGAAGGGGTTTGCAATGTAATAAACAAAAGAGTGACGGAAAGCCAGTGTATTGTACTTATATAAATCAAAGAAAGAACGGGAACAGTCAGGAAAAGTAATTACATAAGCTAAACAGGGATGAGAGTGTTAGGCTATTGTAATTCAATAGATAAAATAGCTACAGGAATGCCAGTATATTGTAATTCAATAGACGAAAAAGTGGCGGTATTGAGAGGGTATTGCAATTCAATAGACAAAAGAGTTACGGAAATGTCAGGGTATTGCAATTCAATAGACAAAAGAGTCACGTGAATGAGAGGGTGTTGCAATTCAATAAACCAACAAGTGAAGGGAATGTCAGGTTATTGCAATTCAATAGAAAAAAACAATGACGGGAATGTTAAGGATTGTAGTTCAATAAACAAAAAAATGTTAGTGTATTGCAATTCAATTGACAAAAAAGTGAGGGAAATGTTAGGGTATTGTAATTTAATAAACCAAAGATTGAAATGCATGCCAGGGTATTGCAATTCAACTGACAAAAAAGTGAGGGAAATGTTAGGGTATTGTAATTTAATAAACCAAAGATTGAAATGCATGCCAGGGTATTGCAATTCAACTGACAAAAAAGTGAGGGAAATGTCGGGGTATTGTAATTTAATAAACCAAAGAGTGAAATGCATGCCAGGGTATTGCAATTCAATAAGCAAAAAGTGACAGGAATGCTAAGACATTTTAATTCAATAAACCAAAGAGTTAAGTGAATGCCATGGTTTTGCAATTAAAGAAACCAACGAGTGAAGGGAATGTTCGGTTATTTCAATTCAATAAACAAAATAGTGTCGGAATATCCGTGTATTGCAATTCAGTTGACAAATGAGTAAGAGGAATGTCAGGGTATTGTAATTCAATAAACCTAAGATTGACAGGAATGGCAGGGTATTGTAATTCAATAGATAAGATATTTACGGGAATGGCAGGGTATTGTAATTTAATATACGAAAAAATATCAGGGTATTTTAATTCAATAAACAAAAGGGTGTCGAGAATGTCAGGGTATTGTAATGTAGTTGACAATTGGGTGACAGAAATGTCCTGGTATTGAAATTCAATAAACAAAGGGTGACGGGAATGCCATGGTATTGCAATTTAACAAACAAGAGAGAGAAATAATGGTAGGGTATTGTAATTCAATAGGTCAAAGAGTGACAGAAATATCTGGGTATATTAATTCAATAGGAAATGTCTGAGTATAGCAATTCGATAAAAAGATAAGTGATGTGAATATCAGAGTATTACAATTTAATACAAAAAAAGTGACGGGAATGCCAGGGTATTGTAATTCAATAGGCAAAAGTGTAAGAGGAATGTCAGGGCATTTTAATTCAATAAACGAAAGAGTGATGAAAATGCCAGGATATTGCAATTCAATAAACAAAATCGTAACGGTAATATCAAGGTATTGCAGTTCAATAAACAAAAGAGTGACCGAATATCAGGGTATTGTAATTCAATCAACCAAAGAATGAAGGGATGTCAGGGTATTTACAATATATTCAATAAATACAAATAAGTGATGGGTATGTCTGAGTATTGCCATTCAACAGAAAATATTGTGATGGGAATGTCAGGAAATTGTATTTCAATAAACAAAAGAGGGACGGGAAGTTCTGTGCATTGCAATTTAATAAACAGAAGAGTAACGGAAATATCAGGGTAAAGTAATTCAATAAAGACAAGAGTGAAGGTTATGCCAGGGTATTGCAATTCAATAGACGAAAAAGTGACACTAATGTCAGGGTATTGTAATTCAATATACCAAAGATTGAAGGGAACATCAGAGCATTGGAATTCAACTGACAAAAAAGTAACGGGAATTTGTTGGTTTTGCAATTTAATAGACAAAGTCACAGGAATATCAAAGTGCTGCAATTCAATAAACAAATGAAAGACGGGAGTGCCAGGCTGTTGTAATTCAATAATGCAAAGAGTGTAGGGAATGCCAGGGTTTTGCAATTCAATACACGAAAGATGGAGGAGAATGTCAGTGTATTGTAATTCAATGAATAAATGAGTGACGGGAATGCCAGGATATTGCAATTCAATAAAACAAAGAATGGCGGTAATATCAGGAAATGTAATTCAATAAAACAAAAAGTAAAAGGATTGACAGGGTATTGTAATTCAATAGCCAAAAGAGTGAAAGGATTTCCAGGGTATTGTAATTCAATAAACCGAAGGGTGAATGATATGCCACGGTATTGTAATTCAATAGACAAAAGTGTGCCGGGAATGCCAGTGTATTGCAATTCAATAAACTAAAGAGTGAACGGAATGCAAGGGTATTGCAATTCAATACACGAAAGAGGGAGGGGAATGTCAGTGTATTGAAATTCAATAAAAAATGAGTGAAAGAAACGACAGGGCATTGTAATTCAATGAATAAATGAGCGACGGGAATGCCAGGCTATTGCAATTCAATAATGCAAAGTAGGAAATGCAAGCGTATTGCAATTCAATAAAACAAAGAGTGAACGGAATGCTAGGTTATTGCAAATCAATAAAACAAAGAATGACGTAATATCAGGAAATGTAATTCAATAAAACAAAAAGTAAAAGGGCTGACAGTGTATTGTAATTCAATAAACCGAAGAGTGAATGATATACCAGGGTATTGTAATTCAATAAACCGAAGAGTGAATGATATACCAGGGTATTGTAATTCAATAAAACAAAATTGAAGGGATTAGCAGGGTATTGTAATTCAATAAACAAAAGAGTGAAAGAAATGCCTTGGTATTGTAATTCAATAGACAAAAGAGTGACGGAAATGCCAGGCCACTGTAATTTAATAATTCAACGAGTGAAGGGAATGTCAGGTTATTGCAATTCAAGTAACAAAACAGAGGAATGTCAGGTCATTGTAATTCAATAGAAAAAAGAGTGACAAGAATGTCAAGGTATTGTAATTTAATAAATTAAATAGTAAAGTGAATGCCAGTATATTGCAATTCAAGAAACAAAAGAGTGAGGGGAATTCCAGGTTATTGTAATTCAATAAAACAAAGAGTGACGAGAATGTCACGTTATTGTAATTCAATAAAGAAAAGAGTGATAGAAATGCCTGTATATTGTAATTCAATAGATAAAATAGTGAGAGTAAGTGTATTGCAATTCGAGAAAACAAATGACGTGAATGGCAAGAGATTGCAATTCAAAACGAAATAGTGTGACGGGATTATCAGGGTATATTAATTCAATAGACAAAATAATGACGAAATCATCAGGGCATTTTAATTCAATATACCAAAAAGTCAAGAGAATGCTCGGGTATTGCAATTTAATAGACAAAAGTGTAACGGAAATGTCTGGTCATTGCAATTCAATAGACAGAAGTTTAATGGGAATATCAGGGTATTGTAATTCAAGAAACAACTTAATTAGAGAAATGCCAGTGTATTAAATTCAACAGACAAAAGAGTGACGGGAATGCCAGGGTATTGCACTTTAATAGACAGAAGAGTGACGGATTATCAGGATAGAGTAATTCAATAAACATAAAAGTGAATGTTATACCAGGGTATTGTAAATTATTTGCCGAAGAAGTGACGGTAATGGCAGGGTATTTAATTCAATATACTAACGTGTGAAGGGAATATCATGGTATTGAAATTCAATTGACAAAAATGTGACGGAAATGTGTGGGTTTCGCAATTCAACAGACAAAGAGTAACGAAAGTATCAGTGTATTGCAATTCAATAGATAAAAGAGTGACAGGAATGCCAGGCTATTGTAATTCAATTATCCAAAGATTGTGGGGAATGCCAGGGTATTGTAATTCAATTATTCAAAGAGTGTAGGGAATGCCAGGTTATTGTATTTCAATTATCCAAAGAGTGTAGGGAATGCCAGGGTATTGTAATTCAATTATTCAAAGAGTGTAGGGAATGCCAGGGTATTGTATTTCAATTATCCAAAGAGTGTAGGGAATGCCAGGGTATTGTAATTCAATTATCAAAACAGTGTAGGGAATGCCAGTGTATTGTAATTCAATTATCCAAAGATTGTGGGGAATGCTAAGGTATTGTAATTCAATTATTCAAAGAGTGTAGGGAATGCCAGGGTATTGTAATTCAATTATTCAAAGAGTGTAGGGAATGCCAGGGTATTGTACTTCAATTATTCAAAGAGTGTAGGGAATGCCAGGGTATTGTATTTCAGTTACCCAAAGAGTGTAGGGAATGCCAGGGTATTGTAATTCAATTATTCAAAGAGTGTAGGGAATGCCAGGGTATTGTAATTCAATTATTCAAAGAGTGTAGGGAATGCCAGGGTATTGTATTTCAATTATCCAAAGAGTGTAGGGAATGCCAGGGTATTGTAATTCAATTATTCAAAGAGTGTAGGGAATGCCAGGGTATTGTATTTCAATTATCCAAAGAGTGTAGGGAATGCCAGGGTATTGTATTTCAATTACCCAAAGAGTGTAGGGAATGCCAGGGTATTGTAATTCAATTATCCAAAGATTGTGGGGAATGCCAGTGTATTGTAATTCAATTATCCAAAGATTGTGGGGAATACTAGGGTATTGTAATTCAATTATTCAAAGAGTGTAGGGAATGCCAGGGTATTGTAATTCAATTATCCAAAGATTGTGGGGAATGCCAGGGTATTGTAATTCAATTATCCAAAGAGTGTAGGGAATGTCAGGGTATTGTAATTCAATTATCCAAAGAGTGTAGGGATTGCCAGGGTATTGTAATTCAATTATCCAAAGAGTGTAGGGAATGCCAGGGTATTGTAATTCAATTATCCAAAGAGTGTAGGGAATGCCAGGGTATTGTAATTCAATTATTCAAAGATTGTAGGGAATGCCAGGGTATTGTAATTCAATTATCCAAAGAGTGTACGGATTGCCAGGGTAGTGTTATTCAATTATTCAAAGAGTGTAGGGAATGCCAGGGTATTGTTATTCAATTATTCAAAGAGTGTAGGAAATGCCAGGGTATTGTAATTCAATTATCCAAAGAGTGTAGGGAATGCCAGGGTATTGTAATTCAATTATTGAAAGATTGTAGGGAATGCCAGGGTATTGTAATTCAATTATCCTAAGAGTGTAGGGAATGCCAGGGTATTGTAATTCAATTATTCAAAGATTGTAGGGAATGCCAGGGTACTGTAATTCAATTATCCAAAGAGTGTAGGGATTGCCAGGGTATTGTAATTCAATTATTCAAAGAGTGTAGGGAAAGCCAGGGTATTGTAATTCAATTATCCAAAGAGTATAGGGATTGCCAGGGTATTGTAATTCAATTATCCAAAGAGTGTAGGGAATGCCAGGGTATTGTAATTCAATTATTCAAATATTGTAGGGAATGCCAGGGTATTTAATTCAATTATTCAAAGATTGTGGGAAATGCCAGGGTATTTAATTCAATTATCCAAAGAGTGTAGGGATTGCCAAGGTATTGTCATTCAATTATCCAAAGAGTGTAGGGAATGCCAGGGTATTGTAATTCAATAGATAAAAGAGTGACGGGAATGTCAGGCAATTGTAATTCAATTATCCAAAGATTGTGGGGAATGCCAGGGTATTGTAATTCAATTATTCAAAGAGTGTAGGGAATGCCAGGGTATTGTAATTCAATTATTCAAAGAGTGTAGGGAATGCCAGGGTATTGTATTTCAATTATCCAAAGAGTGTAGGGAATGCCAGGGTATTGTATTTCAATTATCCAAAGAGTGTAGGGAATGCCAGGGTATTGTAATTCAATTATCAAAACAGTGTAGGGAATGCCAGTGTATTGTAATTCAATTATCCAAAGATTGTGGGGAATGCTAGGGTATTGTAATTCAATTATTCAAAGAGTGTAGGGAATGTCAGGGTATTGTAATTCAATTATTCAAAGATTGTAGGGAATGCCAGGGTATTGTAATTCAATTATTCAAAGAGTGTAGGGAATGCCAGGGTATTGTATTTCAGTTACCCAAAGAGTGAAGGGAATGCCAGGGTATTGTAATTCAATTATTCAAAGAGTGTAGGGAATGCCAGGGTATTGTAATTCAATTATTCAAAGAGTGTAGGGAATGCCAGGGTATTGTATTTCAATTATCCAAAGAGTGTAGGGATTGCCAGGGTATTGTAATTCAATTATTCAAAGAGTGTAGGGAATGCCAGGGTATTGAATTTCAATTATCCAAAGAGTGTAGGGAATGCCAGGGTATTGTATTTCAATTATCCAAAGAGTGTAGGGAATGCCAGGGTATTGTAATTCAATTATCCAAAGATTGTGGGGAATGCCAGTGTATTGTAATTCAATTATCCAAAGATTGTGGGGAATGCTAGGGTATTGTAATTCAATTATTCAAAGAGTGTAGGGAATGCCAGGGAATTGTAATTCAATTATTCAAAGAGTGTTGGGAACCCAGGGTATTGTAATTCAATTATTCAAAGATTGTAGGGAATGCCAGGGTATTGTAATTCAATTATTCAAAAAGTGTAGGGAATGCCAGGATATTGTAATTCAATTATTCAAAGAGTGTAGGGAATGCCAGGGTATTGTAATTCAATTATTCAAAGAGTGTAGGGAATGCCAGGTTATTGTAATTCAATTATCGAAAGAGTGTAGGGAATGCCAGGGTATTGTAATTCAATTATCCAAAAAGTGTAGGGATTGCCAGGGTATTGTAATTCAATTATCCAAAGAGTGTAGCGAATGCCAGGGTATTGTTATTCAATTATTCAATGAGTGTAGGAAATGCCAGGGTATTGTAATTCAATTATCCAAAGAGTGTAGGGAATGCCAGGGTATTGTAATTCAATTATCCAAAGAGTGTAGGGAATGCCAGGGTATTGTAATTCAATTATCCTAAGAGTGTAGGGAATGCCAGGGTATTGTAATTCAATTATTCAAAGATTGTAGGGAATGCCAGGGTACTGTAATTCAATTATCCAAAGAGTGTAGGGATTGCCAGGGTGTTGTAATTCAATTATTCAAAGAGTGTAGGGAAAGCCAGGGTATTGTAATTCAATTATCCAAAGAGTATAGGGATTGCCAGGGTATTGTAATTCAATTATCCAAAGAGTGTAGGGAATGCCAGGGTATTGTAATTCAATTATTCAAATATTGTAGGGAATGCCAGGGTATTTAATTCAATTATTCAAAGATTGTGGGAAATGCCAGGGTATTTAATTCAATTATCCAAAGAGTGTAGGGATTGCCAAGGTATTGTCATTCAATTATCCAAAGAGTGTAGGGAATGCCAGGGTATTGTAATTCAATAGATAAAAGAGTAGACGGGAATGTCAGGCAATTGTAATTCAATTATCCAAAGATTGTGGGGAATGCCAGGGTATTGTAATTCAATTATTCAAAGAGTGTAGGGAATGCCAGGGTATTGTAATTCAATTATTCAAAGAGTGTAGGGAATGCCAGGGTATTGTATTTCAATTATCCAAAGAGTGTAGGGAATGCCAGGGTATTGTATTTCAATTATCCAATGAGTGTAGGGAATGCCAGGTTATTGTAATTCAATTATCAAAACAGTGTAGGGAATGCCAGTGTATTGTAATTCAATTATCCAAAGATTGTGGGGAATGCTAGGGTATTGTAATTCAATTATTCAAAGAGTGTAGGGAATGTCAGGGTATTGTAATTCAATTATTCAAAGATTGTAGGGAATGCCAGGGTATTGTAATTCAATTATTCAAAGAGTGTAGGGCATGCCAGGATATTGTAATTCAATTATTCAAAGAGTGTAGGGAATGCCAGGGTATTGTAATTCAATTATTCAAAGAGTGTAGGGAATGCCAGGGTATTGTAATTCAATTATTCAAAGATTGTAGGGAATGCCAGGGTATTGTAATTCAATTATCCAAAGAGTATAGGGATTGCCAGGGTATTGTAATTCAATTATCCAAAGAGTGTAGGGATTGCCAGGGTATTGTAATTCAATTATTCAAAGAGTGTAGGGAATGCCAGGGTATTGTAATTCAATTATTCAAATATTGTAGGGAATGCCAGGGTATTTAATTCAATTATTCAAAGATTGTGGGAAATGCCAGGGTATTTAATTCAATTATCCAAAGAGTGTAGGGATTGCCAAGGTATTGTCATTCAATTATCCAAAGAGTGTAGGGAATGCCAGGGTATTGTAATTCAATTATTCAAAGAGTGTAGGGAATGCCAGGGTAGTGTAATTCAATTATTCGAAGATTTTAGGGAATGCCAGGGTATTGTAATTCAATTATTCAAAGAGTGTAGGGAATGCCAGGGTATTGTATTTCAATTATCCAAAGAGTGTATGGAATGCCAGGGTATTGTAATTCAATTATCAAAACAGTGTAGGGAATGCCAGTGTATTGTAATTCAATTATCCAAAGATTGTGGGGAATGCTAGGGTATTGTAATTCAATTATTCAAAGAGTGTAGGGAATGCCAGGGTATTGTATTTCAATTATCCAAAGAGTGTAGGGAATGCCAGGGTATTGTAATTCAATTATCAAAACAGTGTAGGGAATGCCAGTGTATTGTAATTCAATTATCCAAAGATTGTGGGGAATGCTAGGGTATTGTAATTCAATTATTCAAAGAGTGTAGGGAATGCCAGGGTATTGTAATCCAATTATTCAAAGATTCTGGGGAATGCCAGTGTATTGTAATTCAGTTATCAAAAGAGTGTAGCGAATGCCAGGGTATTGTAATTCTGTTCTCCAAAGAGTGTAGGGAATGCCAGGGTATTGTAATTCAATTATCCAAAGAGTGTAGGGAATGCCAGGGTATTGTAATTCTATTATTCAAAGAGTGTTGGGAATCCCAGGGTATTGTAATTCAATTATTCAAATATTGTAGGGAATGCCAGGGTATTCTAATTCAATTATTCAAAGAGTGTAGGGAATGCCAGGTTATTGTAATTCAATTATCCAAAGAGTGTAGGGAATGCCAGGGTATTGTAATTCAATTATCCAAAGATTGTGGGGAATGCCAGGGTATTGTAATTCAATTATCCAAAGATTGTGGGGAATGCCAGGGTATAGTAATTCAATTATTCAAAGAGTGTAGGGAATGCCAGGGTGTTGTAATTCAGTTATCCAAAGAGTGTAGGGAATGCCAGTGTATTGTAATTCAATTATCCAAAGATTGTGGGGAATGCTAGGGTATTGTAATTCAATTATTCAAAGAGCGTAGGGAATGACAGTGTACTGTAATCCAATTATCCAAAGAGTGTAGGGAATGCCAGGGTATTGTAATTCAATTATCAAAACAGTGTAGGGAATGCCTGTGTATTGTAATTCAATTATCCAAAGATTGTGGGGAATGCTAGGGCATTGTAATTCAATTATTCAAAGAGTGTAGGGAATGACAGGGTATTGTAATCCAATTATTCAAAGATTCACTGGGGAATGCCAGTGTATTGTAATTCAGTTATCCAAAGAGTGTAGCGAATGCCAGTGTGTAATTCTGTTCTCAAAGAGTGTAGGGAATGCCAGGGTATTGTAATTCAATTATCCAAAGTGGAATGCCAGGGTATTGTAATTCTATTATTCAAGAGTGTTGGGAGTCAGAATGACTGTAATTCAATTATTCAAATATTGTAGGGAATGCCAGGGTATTGTAATTCAATTATTCAAAGAGTGTAGGGAATGCCAGGTTATTGTAATTCAATTATCCAAGGGTGGGGAATGCCAGGGTATTGTAATTCAATTATTCAAAGTGTAGGGAATACTGAGATGACAGCAATTCAATTATCCAAAGAGTGTGGGGAATGCCAGGGTATTGTAATTCAATTATCCAAAGATTGTGGGGAATGCCAGAGTATTGTAATTCAATTATCCAAAGATTGTGAGAATGCCAGGGTATTGTAATTCAATTATCCAAAGAGTGTAGGGAATGTCAGGGTATTGTAATTCAATTATCCAAAGAGTGTAGGTTGCCAGGGTATTTGGTCAATTATCTAAGGAGTGTAGGGAATGCCGGGGTATTGTAATTCAATTATCAAGAAGTCAAAGGGAATGCAGGGTATTGTAATTCAATTATTCAAGATTGTAGGAATGCCAGGGTATTGTAGTGGGTATCAAAGAGTGTAGGGATTGCCAGGGTATTGTAATTCAATTATTCAAGGAAGTGTGAAGTCTTAGGGTGTTACAGCAATTTCAATTATTTCAAAGATTGTGAAATGCCAGGTTATTGTATTTCAATTATTCAAAGATTGTAGGGAATGCCAGGGTATTGTAATTCAATTATTCAAAGATTGTAGGGAATGCCAGGGTATTGTAATTCAATTATTCAAAAGTGTAGGGAATGCCAGGGTATTGTAATTCAATTATCCAAAGAGTGTAGGGATTGCCAGGGTGTTATTAATTCAATTATCCAAAGATTGTGGGGATTGCCAGGGTATTGTAATTCCAATTGTTAAAGATTGTAGGGAATGCCAGGGTATTGTAATTCAATTATCAAAAAGTGTAGGGATTATAAGGGTATTGTAATTCAATTATTCAAGATTGTAGGGATTGCCAGATTATTGTAATTCAATTATTCAAGATTGTAGGGAATGTACCAAATTATTGCATTCAATTATCCAAAGAGTGTAGGGATTGCCAGGGTATTGTAATTCAATTATTCAAGATTAACAGGGATTGCCAAATTATTGTAATTCAATTATTCAAGACAGGGAATCCAGGGTATTGTAATTCAATTATTCAAATGTGTAGGGAATGCAGGGTATAGTAATTCAATTATTCCAGTGCAGAATGCCAGGGTATTGTAATTCAATTATTCCAAAGAGAGTGTAGGGAATGCCAGGGTATTGTAATTCAATTATCCAAAGATTGTGGGAATGCCGGGTATTATATTCAGTATCCAAAGTGTAGGGAATGTCAGGGTATTGTAATTCAATTATCAGAGAGTGTAGGGATTGCCAGGGTATTGTAATTCAATTATCCAAAGAGAGTGTAGGGAATGCCAGGGTATTGTAATTCAATTATCCAAGGAAGTGTAGGGAATGCCAGGGTATTGTAATTCAATTGTTCAAAGAGTGTAGGGAATGCCAGGGTATTGTATTTCCAATTATCAAAGAGTGTGGGGATTGCCAGGGTATTGTAATTCAATTATTCAAAGAGTGTAGAATGCCAGGGTATTGAATTTCAATTATCCAAAGAGTGTAGGGAATGCCAGGGTATTGTATTTCAATTATCCAAAGAGTGTGAGGAATGCCAAAGTCAGTATGTTCAATTATCAAAAGATTGTGGGGAATGCCAGTGTATTGTAATTCAATTATCCAAAGATTGTGGGGAATGCTAGGGTATTGTAATTCAATTATTCAAAGAGTGTAGGGAATGCCAGGAATTGTAATTCAATTATTCAAAAAGTGTTGGGAACCCGGAATTGTTGTAATTCAATTATTCTAAGATTGTAGGGAATGCCAGGGTATTGTAATTCAATTATTCAAGGGTGTAGGGAATGCCAGGATATTGTAATTCAAATTATTCAAAGTGTAGGGAATGCAGAATGCATATTCAATTATTCAAGAGAGTGTAGGGAATGCCAGGTTATTGTAATTCAATTATCAGAAAGAGTGTAGGAATGCCAGGGAGTGTTGTAATTCAATTATCCAAAAAGTGTAGGGAGATTGCCAGGGTATTGTAATTCCAATTATCCAAAGTGTGGCAGATACCAGAGATGTTATTATTCAATTATTCAATTGAGTGTAGAAATGCCAGGGTATTGTAATTCAATTATCCAAAGAGTGTAGGGAATGCCAGGGTATTGTAATTCAATTATCCAAAAGGTGTAGGGGAATGCCAGGGTATTGTAATTCAATTATCCTAAGAGTGTAGGGAATGCCAGGGTATTGTAATTCATTATTCAAATTGTAGGGAATGCCAGGGTACTGTAATTCAATTATCCAAAGAGTGTAGGGTTGCCAAGGTGTTGTAATTCAATTATTCAAAGAGTGTAGGGAAAGCTTGGGGTATTGTAATTCAATTATCAAAAGAGTATAGGGATTATAGGAGTATTGTAATTCAATTATCCAAAGAGTGTAGGGAATGCCAGGGGAATTATTGTAATTCAATTATTCCAAATATTGTAGGGAATGCCAGGGTATTTAATTCAATTATTCAAAGATTGTGGGAAATGCCAATTATTTAATTCAATTATCCAAAAAGTGTAGGGATTGCCAAGGTATTGTCATTCAATTATCCAAAGTGTAGGGAATGTAGGAGTGTGTAATTCAATAGATAAAAGAGTGACGGGAATGTCAGGCAATTGTAATTCAATTATCCAAAGATTCTGGGGAATGCCAGGGTATTGTAATTCAATTATTCAAAGAGTGTAGGGAATGCCAGGGTATTGTAATTCAATTATTCAAAGAGTGTAGGGAATGCCAGGGTATTGTATTTCAATTATCCAAAGAGTGTAGGGAATGCCAGGGTATTGTATTTCAATTATCCAATGAGTGTAGGGAATGCCAGGTTATTGTAATTCAATTATCAAAACAGTGTAGGGAATGCCAGTGTATTGTAATTCAATTATCCAAAGATTGTGGGGAATGCTAGGGTATTGTAATTCAATTATTCAAAGAGTGTAGGGAATGTCAGGGTATTGTAATTCAATTATTCAAAGATTGTAGGGAATGCCAGGGTATTGTAATTCAATTATTCAAAGAGTGTAGGGCATGCCAGGATATTGTAATTCAATTATTCAAAGAGTGTAGGGAATGCCAGGGTATTGTAATTCAATTATTCAAAGAGTGTAGGGAATGCCAGGGTATTGTAATTCAATTATTCAAAGATTGTAGGGAATGCGAGGGTATTGTAATTCAATTATCCAAAGAGTATAGGGATTGCCAGGGTATTGTAATTCAATTATCCAAAGAGTGTAGGGATTGCCAGGGTATTGTAATTCAATTATTCAAAGAGTGTAGGGAATGCCAGGGTATTGTAATTCAATTATTCAAATATTGTAGGGAATGCCAGGGTATTTAATTCAATTATTCAAAGATTGTGGGAAATGCCAGGGTATTTAATTCAATTATCCAAAGAGTGTAGGGATTGCCAAGGTATTGTCATTCAATTATCCAAAGAGTGTAGGGAATGCCAGGGTATTGTAATTCAATTATTCAAAGAGTGTAGGGAATGCCAGGGTAGTGTAATTCAATTATTCGAAGATTTTAGGGAATGCCAGAGTATTGTAATTCAATTATTCAAAGAGTGTAGGGAATGCCAGGGTATTGTATTTCAATTATCCAAAGAGTGTATGGAATGCCAGGGTATTGTAATTCAATTATCAAAACAGTGTAGGGAATGCCAGTGTATTGTAATTCAATTATCCAAAGATTGTGGGGAATGCTAGGGTATTGTAATTCAATTATTCAAAGAGTGTAGGGAATGCCAGGGTATTGTATTTCAATTATCCAAAGAGTGTAGGGAATGCCAGGGTATTGTAATTCAATTATCAAAACAGTGTAGGGAATGCCAGTGTATTGTAATTCAATTATCCAAAGATTGTGGGGAATGCTAGGGTATTGTAATTCAATTATTCAAAGAGTGTAGGGAATGCCAGTGTATTGTAATCCAATTATTCAAAGATTCTGGGGAATGCCAGTGTATTGTAATTCAGTTATCAAAAGAGTGTAGCGAATGCCAGGGTATTGTAATTCTGTTCTCCAAAGAGTGTAGGGAATGCCAGGGTATTGTAATTCAATTATCCAAAGAGTGTAGGGAATGCCAGGGTATTGTAATTCTATTATTCAAAGAGTGTTGGGAATCCCAGGGTATTGTAATTCAATTATTCAAATATTGTAGGGAATGCCAGGGTATTCTAATTCAATTATTCAAAGAGTGTAGGGAATGCCAGGTTATTGTAATTCAATTATCCAAAGAGTGTAGGGAATGCCAGGGTATTGTAATTCAATTATCCAAAGATTGTGGGGAATGCCAGGGTATTGTAATTCAATTATCCAAAGATTGTGGGGAATGCCAGGGTATAGTAATTCAATTATTCAAAGAGTGTAGGGAATGCCAGGGTATTGTAATTCAGTTATCCAAAGAGTGTAGGGAATGCCAGTGTATTGTAATTCAATTATCCAAAGATTGTGGGGAATGCTAGGGTATTGTAATTCAATTATTCAAAGAGCGTAGGGAATGACAGTGTACTGTAATCCAATTATCCAAAGAGTGTAGGGAATGCCAGGGTATTGTAATTCAATTATCAAAACAGTGTAGGGAATGCCTGTGTATTGTAATTCAATTATCCAAAGATTGTGGGGAATGCTAGGGCATTGTAATTCAATTATTCAAAGAGTGTAGGGAATGACAGGGTATTGTAATCCAGGTATTAAAGGAGTTAGAATGCCAGTGTATTGTAATTCAGTTATCCAAAGAGGTGTGGCAGATACTTAAATTGTTAATATTCTGTTCTCAAAGAGTGTAAGGAATGCCAGGGTATTGTAATTCAATTATCTGAGAATGCAAGGGATACAGGATGGTATAATCCTATTATTCAGGGGTATTGGGAATCCAGGGTATTGTAATTCAGTTGTTCAAATGTGCTGGGAAATGCCAGGGTATTATGATTCAATTATTCAAAAGTGCGAGAATGCCAGGTTATTTGCAATTCAGTATACAGAATGAGAAGATACTGGAGATGTACAATTAATTATTAAAGAGTGTAGGGAATGCCAGGGTATTGTAATTCAATTATCCAAAGAGTGTAGGGAATGCCAGGGTATTGTAATTCAATTATCCAAAAGTTGTGGGGAATGCCAGGGTATTGTAATTCAATTATCCAAAGATTGTGGGAAATGCCAGGGTATTGTAATTCAATTATCCAAAAGTGTAGAATGGTCAGGGTATTGTAATTCAATTATCCAAAGAGTGTAGGGATTGCCAGAATTATGTAATTCAATTATCTAAGAGGTATTAAGGAATGCCAGGGTATTGTGTTCAATTCTATCCAAAGAGTGTAGGGAATGCCAGGGTATTGTAATTCAATTATTCAAAGATTGTAGGGAATGCCAGGGTATTGTAATTCAATTATCCAAAAGACATGAGGATTGCTGATATTATTAATTCAATTATTCAAGAAGTGTAGAGAATGCCAGAGATATTGTAATTCAATTATTCAAAGATTGTAGAGAATGCAGGTTATTGTATTTCAATTATTCAAAAAGGGTGTAGGGAATGCCAGGGTATTGTAATTCAATTATTCAAAGATTGTAGGGAATGCCAGGGTATACCATATTCAGTTATTAATGAGAATGTGGAGATACCCAAGATGTATTGTAATTCAATTATCCAGAGAGTGTAGGGATTGCCAGGGTATTATAATTCAATTATCCAAAAGATACAAGGACTAGCAGGGAGTATTGTAATTCAATTATTCAAAGATTGTAGGGAATGTGGAACAACTGTGAACAATTATCAAAGAGTGTAGGAGATTGCCAGGGTAGTGTAATTCATTCATTTTAAAAGTTATTGTGGAATTCTGGGGTATTGTAATTCAATTATTCAAAGATTGTAGGGAATGCCAGGTATTGTAATTCAATTATCCAAAGAGTGTAGGGATTGCCAGGGTATTGTGATCAATTATTATAACAAAGGATATGGGGATTATAGAACCATTATAATTAATTATTCAAAGATTGTAGGGAATCCCAGGGTATTGTAATTCAATTATTCAAATATTGTAGGGAATGCCAGGGTATAATCAGTGTTATTAAAGAGTGTAGGGAATGCCAGGGTATTGTAATTCAATTATTCAAAGTGTAGGGAATATAAAGAGTGTTATAGACTGGTGTCAAAATTGTGAGGAATGCCAGGGTATTGTAATTCAATTATCCAAAGAGTGTAGAATGTCAGGGTATTGTATTAGAATTGTCCAATTATGTAGGGATTATTACAGAATATGTAATTCAGTCACTCCAAAGAGTGTAAGGGAATGTGGGGTATTGTAATTCAATTATCCAAAGTGTAAAGGGAATGCCAGGGTATTGTAAATTCAATTATTCAAAGATTGTAGGGAATGCCAGGGTATTGTAATTCAATTATCCAAAGGGTGTACGGATTGCCAGGGTAGTGTTATTCAATTGTTAAGTACTTGCAGGAATACAGGAATCATTGTGATTCAATTATTTAAAGATTGTAGGGAATGCCAGGGTATTGTAATTCAATTATTCAAAGATTGTAGGGAATGCCAGGGTATTGTAATTCAGTTATTGAAAGGATTGTAGGGAATGCCAGGGTATTGTAATTCAATTCAAAGAGTGTAGGGAATGCCAGGGTATTGTAATTCAATTATTCAATTGTGGGGAATGCCAGGGTATTGTAATTCAATTATCCAAAGAGTGTAGGGAATGCCAGTGTATTGTAATTCAGTGTCAAGGTGGAGATATAGTGTATTGTAATTCAATTATTCAAAGAGTGTAGTGAATGACAGGGTATTGTAATCCAATTATCAAAAGGTAGGGAAATGTAAGTGTGTATTAATTATAAAAGTGTAGGGAATGTGGGTAACGTAATTATTATAAAATTGGTAGGGAATGCCAGGGTATTGTAATTCAATTATCCAAAGATTGTGGGGAATGCCAGGGTATTGTAATTCAATTATCAAAGAGTGTAGGGAATGTCAGGAGGTATTGTAATTCAATTATCCAAAGAGTGTAAGTTGTAGGGTATTGTAATTCAATTATCTAAAGAGTGTAGGGAATGCCAGGGTATTGTAATTCAATTATCCAAAGAGTGTAGGGAATGCCAGGGTATTGTAATTCAATTATTCAAAGATTGTAGGGAATGCCAGGGTATTGTAATTCAATTATCCAAAGAGTGTAGGGATTGCCAGGGTATTGTAATTCAATTATTCAAAGAGTGTAGGGAATGCCAGGGTATTGTAATTCAATTATTCAAAGATTGTAGGGAATGCCAGGGTATTGTAATTCAATTATCCAAAGAGTGTACGGATTGCCAGGGTAGTGTTATTCAATTATTCAAAGAGTGTAGGGAATGCCAGGGTATTGTAATTCAATTATTCAAAGATTGTAGGGAATGCCAGGGTATTGTAATTCAATTATTCAAAGATTGTAGGGAATGCCAGGGTATTGTAATTCAGTTATTGAAAGATTGTAGGGAATGCCAGGGTATTGTAATTCAATTATTCAAAGAGTGTAGGGAATGCCAGGGTATTGTAATTCAATTATTCAAAGATTGTAGGGAATGCCAGGGTATTGTAATTCAATTATCCAAAGAGTGTAGGGAATGCCAGTGTATTGTAATTCAATTATCCAAAGATTGTGGGGAATGCTAGTGTATTGTAATTCAATTATTCAAAGAGTGTAGTGAATGACAGGGTATTGTAATCCAATTATCCAAAGAGTGTAGGGAATGCCAGGGTATTGTAATTCAATTATCAAAATAGTGTAGGGAATGCCAGTGTATTGTAATTCAATTATCCAAAGATTGTGGGGAATGCTAGGGTATTGTAATTCAATTATTCAAAGAGTGTAGGAAATGACAGGGTATTGTAATCCAATTATTCAAAGATTCTGGGGAATGCCAGTGTATTGTAATTCAGTTATCAAAAGAGTGTAGCGAATGCCAGGGTATTGTAATTCTGTTCTCCAAAGAGTGTAGGGAATGCCAGGGTATTGTAATTCAATTATCCAAAGAGTGTAAGGAATGCCAGGGTATTGTAATTCTATTATTCAAAGAGTGTTGGGAATCCCAGGGTATTGTAATTCAATTATTCAAATATTGTAGGCAATGCCAGGTTATTGTAATTCAATTATTCAAAGAGTGTAGGGAATGCCAGGTTATTGTAATTCAATTATCCAAAGATTGTGGGGAATGCCAGGGTATTGTAATTCAATTATACAAAGAGTGTAGTGAATGCCAGGGTATTGTAATTCAATTATCCAAAGAGTGTAGGGAATGCCAGGGTATTGTAATTCAATTATCCAAAGATTGTGGGGAATGCCAGGGTATAGTAATTCAATTATTCAAAGAGTGTAGGGAATGCCAGGGTATTGTAATTCAATTATCCAAAGAGTGTAGGGAATGCCAGGGTATTGTAATTCAATTATCCAAAGATTGTGGGGAATGCCAGGGTATTGTAATTCAATTATCCTAAGATTCTGGGGAATGCCAGTGTATTGTAATTCAGTTATCCAAAGAGTGTAGGGAATGCCAGGGTATTGTAATTCAGTTATCCAAAGAGTGTTGTGAATGCCAGTGTATTGTAATTCAATTATCCAAAGATTGTGGGGAATGCTAGGGTATTGTAATTCAATTATTCAAAGAGTGTAGGGAATGACACGGTACTCTAATCCAATTATCCAAAGAGTGTAGGGAATGCCAGGGTATTGTAATTCAATTATCAAAACAGTGTAGGGAATGCCAGTATATTGTAATTCAATTATCCAAAGATTGTGGGGAATGCTAGGGTATTGTAATTCAATTATTCAAAGAGTGTAGGGAATGACAGGGTATTGTAATCCAATTATTCAAAGATTCTGGGGAATGCCAGTGTATTGTAATTCAGTTATCCAAAGAGTGTAGCGAATGTCAGGGTATTGTAATTCTGTTCTCCAAAGAGTGTAGGGAATGCCAGGGTATTGTAATTCAATTATCCAAAGAGTGTAGGGAATGCCAGGGTATTGTAATTCTATTATTCAAAGAGGGTTGGGAATCCCAGGGTATTGTAATTCAATTATTCAAATATTGTAGGGAATGCCAGGGTATTGTAATTCAATTATTCAAAGAGTGTAGGGAATGCCAGGTTATTGTAATTCAATTATCCAAAGATTGTGGGGAATGCCAGGGTATTGTAATTCAATTATTCAAAGAGTGTAGGGAATGCCAGGGTATTGTAATTCAATTATCCAAAGAGTGTAGGGAATGCCAGGGTATTGTAATTCAATTATCCAAAGATTGTGGGGAATGCCAGGGTATTGTAATTCAATTATTCAAAGAGTGTAGGGAATGCCAGGGTATTGTAATTCAATTATTCAAAGATTGTATGGAATGCCAGGGTATTGTAATTCAATTATCCAAAGAGTGTAGGGATCGCCAGGGTATTGTAATTCAATTATTCAAAGAGTGTAGGGAATGCCAGGGTATTGTAATTCAATTATTCAAAGATTGTAGGGAATGCCAGGGTATTGTAATTCAATTATTCAAAGATTGTAGGGAATGCCAGGGTATTGTAATTCAATTATTCAAAGATTGTAGGGAATGCCAGGGTATTGTAATTCAATTATCCAAAGAGTGTAGGGATTGCCAGGGTATTGTAATTCAATTAGTCAAAGATTGTAGGGATTGCCAGGGTATTGTAATTCAATTATTCAAAGATTGTAGGGAATCCCAGGGTATTGTAATTCAATTATTCAAATATTGTAGGGAATGCCAGGGTATTGTAATTCAATTATTCAAAGAGTGTAGGGAATGCCAGGGTATTGTAATTCAATTACCCAAAGAGTGTAGGGATTGCCAGGGTATTGTAATTCAATTATCCAAAGATTGTAGGGATTGCCAGGGTATTGTAATTCAATTATTCAAAGATTGTAGGGAATGCCAGGGTATTGTAATTCAATTATCCAAAGAGTGTAGGGATTGCCAGGGTATTGTAATTCAATTATTCAAAGATTGTAGGGATTGCCAGGGTATTGTAATTCAATTATTCAAAGATTGTAGGGAATGCCAGGGTATTGTAATTCAATTATCCAAAGAATGTAGGGATTGCCAGGGTATTGTAATTCAATTATTCAAAGATTGTAGGGATTGCCAGGGTATTGTAATTCAATTATTCAAAGATTGTAGGGAATGCCAGGGTATTGTAATTCAATTATTCAAAGATTGTAGGGATTGCCAGGGTATTGTAATTCAATTATTCAAAGATTGTAGGGAATCCCAGGGTATTGTAATGCAATTATTCAAATATTGTAGGGAATGCCAGGGTATAGTAATTCAATTATTCAAAGAGTGTAGGGAATGCCAGGGTATTGTAATTCAATTATTCAAAGAGTGTAGGGAATGCCAGGGTATTGTAATTCAATTATCCAAAGATTGTGGGGAATGCCAAGGTATTGTAATTCAATTATCCAAAGAGTGTAGGGAATGTCAGGGTATTGTAATTCAATTATCCAAAGAGTGTAGGGATTGCCAGGGTATTGTAATTCAATTATCCAAAGAGTGTAGGGAATGCCAGGGTATTGTAATTCAATTATCCAAAGAGTGTAGGGAATGCCAGGGTATTGTAATTCAATTATTCAAAGATTGTAGGGAATGCCAGGGTATTGTAATTCAATTATCCAAAGACTGTAGGGATTGCCAGGGTAGTGTAATTAAATTATTCAAAGAGTGTAGGGAATGCCAGGGTATTGTAATTCAATTATTCAAAGATTGTAGGGAATGCCAGGGTATTGTAATTCAATTATTCAAAGATTGTAGGGAATGCCAGGGTATTGTAATTCAATTATTCAAAGATTGTAGGGAATGCCAGGGTATTGTAATTCAATTATTCAAAGAGTGTAGGGAATGCCAGGGTATTGTAATTCAATTATTCAAAGAGTGTAGGGAATGCCAGGGTATTGTAATTCAATTATCCAAAGAGTGTAGGGATTGCCAGGGTATTGTAATTCAATTATTCAAAGAGTGTAGGGAATGCCAGGGTATTGTAATTCAATTATTCAAAGAATGTAGGGATTGCCAGGGTATTGTAATTCAATTATTCAAAGAGTGTAGGGAATGCCAGGGTATTGTAATTCAATTATCCAAAAAGTATAGGGATTGCCAGGGTATTGTAATTCAATTATCCAAAGAGTGTAGGGAATGCCAGGGTATTGTAATTCAATTATCCAAAGAGTATAGGGATTGCCAGGGTATTGTAATTCAATTATCCAAAGAGTGTAGGGAATGCCAGGGTATTTTAATTCAATTATTCAAATATTGTAGGGATTGCCAGGGTATTGTAATTCAATTATTCAAAGAGGGCCAGTAGGGAATGCCAGGGTATTGTAATTCAATTATTCAAAGAGTGTAGGGAATGCCAGGGTATTGTAATTCAATTATCCAAAGATTGTGGGGAATGCCAGGGTATTGTAATTCAATTATCCAAAGAGTGTAGGGAATGTCAGGGTATTGTAATTCAATTATCCAAAGAGTGTAGGGATTGCCAGGGTATTGTAATTCAATTATCCAAAGAGTGTAGGGAATGCCAGGGTATTGTAATTCAATTATCCAAAGAGTGTAGGGAATGCCAGGGTATTGTAATTCAATTATTCAAAGATTGTAGGGAATGCCAGTGTATTGTAATTCAATTATCCAAAGAGTGTAGGGATTGCCAGGGTATTGTAATTCAATTATTCAAAGAGTGTAGGGAATGCCAGGGTATTGTAATTCAATTATTCAAAGATTGTAGGGAATGCCAGGGTATTGTAATTCAATTATTCAAAGATTGTAGGGAATGCCAGGTTATTGTAATTCAATTATTCAAAGATTGTAGGGAATGCCAGGGTATTGTAATTCAATTATTCAAAGAGTGTAGGGAATGCCAGGGTATTGTAATTCAATTATTCAAAGATTGTAGGGAATGCCAGGGTATTGTAATTCAATTATCCAAAGAGTGTAGGGATTGCCAGGGTATTGTAATTCAATTATTCAAAGAGTGTAGGGAATGCCAGGGTATTGTAATTCAATTATTCAAAGAATGTAGGGATTGCCAGGGTATTGTAATTCAATTATTCAAAGAGTGTAGGGAATGCCAGGGTATTGTAATTCAATTATCCAAAGAGTATAGGGATTGCCAGGGTATTGTAATTCAATTATCCAAAGAGTGTAGGGAATGCCAGGGTATTGTAATTCAATTATCCAAAGAGTATAGCGATTGCCAGGGTATTGTAATTCAATTATCCAAAGAGTGTAGGGAATGCCAGGTTATTGTAATTCAATTATTCAAATATTGTAGGGATTGCCAGGGTATTGTAATTCAATTATTCAAAGAGTGTAGGGAATGCCAGGGTATTGTAATTCAATTATTCAAAGAATGTAGGGATTGCCAGGGTATTGTAATTCAATTATCCAAAGAGTATAGGGATTGCCAGGGTATTGTAATTCAATTATTCAAAGAGTGTAGGGAATGCCAGGGTATTGTAATTCAATTATTCAAAGATTGTAGGGATTGCCAGGGTATTGTAATTCAATTATCCAAAGAGTATAGGGATTGCCAGGGTATTGTAATTCAATTATCCAAAGAGTATAGAGATTGCCAGGGTATTGTAATTCAATTATTCAAAGAGTGTAGGGAATGCCAGGGTATTGTAATTCAATTATCCAAAGAGTATAGGGATTGCCAGTGTATTGTAATTCAATTATTCAAAGAGTGTAGGGAATGCCAGGGTATTGTAATTCAATTATTCAAAGATTGTAGGGAATGCCAGGGTATTGTAATTCAATTATTCAAAGAGTGTAGGTTATGCCAGGGTATTGTAATTCAATTATTCAAAGAGTGTAGGGAATGCCAGGTTATTGTAATTCAATTATTCAAAGATTGTAGGGATTGCCAGGGTATTGTAATTCAATTATCCAAAGAGTATAGGGATTGCCAGGGTATTGTAATTCAATTATTCAAAGAGTGTAGGGAATGCCAGGCTATTGTAATTCAATTATCCAAAGAGTATAGGCATTGCCAGGGTATTGTAATTCAATTATCCAAAGAGTATAGGGATTGCCAGGGTATTGTAATTCAATTATCCAAAGAGTGTAGGGAATGCCAGGGTATTGTAATTCAATTATCAAAACAGTGTAGGGAATGCCAGTGTATTGTAATCCAATTATCCAAAGATTGTGGGGAATGCTAGGGTATTGTAATTCAATTATTCAAAGAGTGTTGGGAACCCAGGTTATTGTAATTCAATCAATCCAAAGAGTGTAGGGATTGCCAGGGTATTGTAATTCAATTATCCAAAGTGTGTAGGGAATGTCAGGGTATTGTAATTTAATTATTCAAAGAGTGTAGGGAATGCCAGGGTATTGTAATTCAATTAGTCAAAGAGTGTAGGGAATGCCAGGTTATTGTAATTCAATTAGTCAAAGAGTGTAGGGAATGCCAGGTTATTGTAATTCAATTATGCAAAGAGTGTAGGGATTGCCAGGGTATTGTAATTCAATTAGTCAAAGAGTTTAGCGAATGCCAGGGTATTGTAATTCAATTATCCAAAGAGTATAGGGATTGCCAGGGTATTGTAATTCAATTATCCAAAGAGTGTAGGGAATGCCAAGGTATTGTAATTCAATTATCCAAAGAGTGTAGGGAATACCAGGGTATTGTAATTCAATTATCCAAAGTGTGTAGCGAATGCCAGGGTATTGTAATTCAATTATCCAAAGAGTGTAGGGAATGCCAGGGTATTGTATTTCAATTATCCAAAGTGTGTAGCGAATACCAGGGTATTGTAATTCAATTATGCAAAGAGTGTAGGGATTGCCAGGGTATTGTATTTCAATTATCCAAAGAGTGTAGGGAATGCCAGGGTATTGTAATTCAATTATTCGAAGATTGTAGTGAATGCTAGGGTATTGTAATTCAATTATTCAAAGAGTGTAGGGAATGCCAGGGTATTGTATTTCGATTATTCAAAGATTGTGGCGAATGCCAGGGTATTGTAATTCAATTATTCAAGAGTGTAGCGAATACCAGTGTATTGTAATTCAATTATTCAAAGAGTGTAGGGAATGCCAGGGTATTGTATTTCGATTATTTAAAGATTGTGGGGAATGCCAGGGTATTGTAATTCAATTATTCAATGATTGTGGGGAATGCCAGGGTATTGTAATTCAGTTATCCAAAAAGTGTAGGGTATGTCAGGGTATTGTAATTCAATTATTCAAACATTGTAGGGAATGCCAGGGTATTGTAATTCAATTATTCAAAGATTGTGGGGAATGCAAGGGTATTGTAATTCAATTATCCAAACATTGTAGGGAATGCCAGGGTATTGTAATTCAATTATTCAAAGATTGTTGGGAATGCCAGGGTAATGTAATTCAATTATTCAAAGATTGTAGGGAATGCCAGGGTAATGTAATTCAATTATTCAAAGATTGTAGGGAATGCCAGGGTTGTGTAATTCAATTATTCAAAGATTGTGGGAAATGCCAGGGTATTTAATTCAATTATCCAAAGATTGTAGGGAATGCCAGGGTAATGTAATTCAATTATTCAAAGATTGTAGGGAATGCCAGGGTAGTGTAATTCAATTATTCAAAGATTGTAGGGAATGCCAGGGTAGTGTAATTCAATTATTCAAACATTGTAGGGAATGCCAGTGTATTGTAATTCAATTATTCAAAGATTGTGGGGAATGCCAGGGTATTGTAATTCAATTATCCAAACATTGTAGGGAATGCCAGGGTATTGTAATTCAATTATTCAAAGATTGTTGGGAATGCCAGGGTAATGTAATTCAATTATTCAAAGATTGTAGGGAATGCCAGGGTAATGTAATTCAATTATTCAAAGATTGTAGGGAATGCCAGGGTAGTGTAATTCAATTATTCAAAGATTGTAGGGAATGCCAGGGTATTGCAATTCGATATAAAAATAAACTTTCAGAGGAATTCCTGGGCTTTGTAATTAAACAAAACTTTCATACAATACTTGAGTCTGTAACAGAATAAATTGATTATTCAGCAGAATATCTTGTTGTTGTAAGAATTTAAACAAAAATTTAGCAAAATTTTACAAAATGCCGATGTATTGGGATTCAACAAACAAGTGATTCAACAAACAAGTGGGTCAACACAATACAAGGTAATTGAAATTCAAAATATTTCACTCGAATATCAGTGCACTGTAATTCAGTAAACTAAAGATACAACAAAATACCACAGTAGAACCCAATAAATAAAACAGTCAACGCAATGCCAGGGCTTTGTTATTCAATAAAGAAAAGACTCAATCGAATGACAGGGTATTGGGCTTAAATAAAGAAAATATTCTACACAATACCTGGGTTTGTAATTCAATAAACAAAAATTCAACAGAATATAGTGGTATTGTAATTCAATGAATAAAAACCTATTGTCAATCGATAACCAAATGATTCAATCAGGCTATTGGGTTTCAATAAACAAAAGATTCAGCAAAATGTCAGGCTTGGCAATTTAATAAACAAAAGATTCAGCAAAATGCCAGGCTTGGCAATTTAATAAACAAAAGATTCAGCAAAATGTCAGGCTTGGCAATTTAATAAACAAAAGATTAAACACAATTGCACAGTATTGTAATACAATAAAGAAAATATTCAGCGCATTGACATGTTTTTTTTTAATTCAATAAACAGCAGATTCAATAGAATGTCAGGGTTATGGGTCTATATAAACAACTGAATCAACAATCAGGATTCTGCAATTAAATAAATAAAAAAATGCAAATAAATACCAGGACTGTGTAAATCGATAAACGGAAGACTCAACTGAATGTCAGTCTATTGGAATTCAATAAACAAAAGATTCAACAGAAATATACGGTATAATAACTTAATAAACAAAACAATGATAATATCTTAATTCAATAAATAAAAAAAATCAATAAAATGTCAGGGTATTAGACTTCAATAAACAAATAATTCAACACAATGCCAGGTTTTTGCAATCCAGACCAAACGATACAGCCCAATAACAAGGTTTTGTAATTCAATAAAGAACATATTCAATAGAATGCTATAGTATTAGCATTCAATAAACAAAAGATTCACCACAACGCCCGGGTTTTGAAGCTCAATAAGCAAATGATTCAATACAATACCAGAATTTTGTAATGCAATAAACAAATGATTCGATACAATATCAGGATTTTGTAATTCCGTGAACAGTAGATTCAATACAATGCCAGGCTTTTGTTATGCAATAAACAAAAAAAATCAATCTAATATCAGAATTTTGGAATTCAATAAACAAAAGATTCAACATAATGCTCGAATTTTGTAATTGAATAAACAAAATATTCAGTAGAATGCCACGGTATGGTAATCAAGTAAACACAAGTTTCAACACAATTCCAGGGTTTTTTCATTGAATAAAAAAATTATTCACCAGATTCACGTGGTATTGTAATTAGATAAACGAAAGATTTAAATGAATGCCAGGTTAATGTAATTCGATAAACGAAATCAGCAGAATACTGAGTGATTGCAATTCACTAAACAAAATATTCAACAGAATGCCGGGTTAGTGGGATTCAATACACAAATTTTTAGCAGCATACCGGTGTATTTGGATTCAATAAATGAAATATTCAACAGAATTCCAGGATATTCTGATTCAATCAACAAAATGTCATCAGAATTCCGGGTTATCGTAATTAAATGAACAACATCCTTTAAATATAAAAACAAATTAAGGTAAAAGATTTTCCCTTCTCACTGGAACCTTGAAATTCCCCACTGAGTTATCATTTTATACTCAATAGAGATTTCAGTTATACAGATTCTACTAATTAACCTATAGCAAGGAGGAGAACCGGTGGGTTCATGCGTTTCACAAGTGTATTTTTGCAAAAATTAATATAAGGAACCCACCTGGAATTGGAAGTCACTTCTGTGAATAAAAATTCTGTGCGATTATCCATTAAATCACCCACATATCCGAACTTGCAGCCCCTGGTATTCCCAAGTGGTCACTCATCTTGATACTGACCACGTTCGACGTAGCTTAACTTTGCCTCAATTAACAACACATCGTAGGTTATTTCTAACATTAGCTCCAAAATTGACCTTATCGAACTGATCAGCCTTAGTATGGAAATTTCACCGCAATCAAGGCGGGACTGCCACTGGTGCGCAAGGGGTTACAGTGAGAGAATAAACAAGGTATAAGAGATGTCGAAGAAAAGATAACAGATGGATGGGAATCAAGTAGATAAAAGATGGTAATTTACTTTGCGTTTAATCTTGGAAATTGTAGGTATCAGAGAAGCAAATAAATAGAAGTGAGTTCCATCAACGGGAAGTGTAAGATAAGAAAACTCTTAGAGTAGAAGTGGCGGTTACATTTAAATATTTGAACGGTAAAAGGGTGGGACCTAAATGCCAATCTAGTAGCACGAGCAAGTACATGTGGTCTGGGAACCAGGAAAAAAAGCTCGTCAAAGAAGTTGCCATGAAAATACTTGTAGAAAAGACAGAAGGAAGCCACATCATGTCGGTGAGAAAGTGACTGAAGGCGAGCTGCCAAGTCAGGATCGATTATATTGCAGAACCTCCTTTGGATTGATAACATCAATATGAATAGCATGGGCATCCGACGGCCAGATTTTTTTTTATAATCATTTCACCCCAGGCAAGGCAATTTTACTGTCACTGGTGCGTAGGAGGAGAGTGATGAGAAAAAGGAACACGTTATAAGGGGTGTCAGAAAATGGGTAAGCGAAGGATGAAAACACTGGTGTGAAGAGAGCTGCATGAGAGTAGAGTGGACTGGCAAAAGAACATGGGGGAACGGATGCGAGTCAGAGTGATAAGAGATGTCAATTGACCTTACGTTTAAATTTTTGGAGATTGTAGCTATCAGGGAAGCAAATATACGGAAGAGAGTTCCACAGGCGGGAAGTGCAAGAAAAGAAGCTGAGAGGGGTAGAAGTTGCGGTTACATTTCACTGTAAATGGGTGGGACCTAGTTGCTAGACTAGTAGTTCGAGTAAATTCATGCAGAAGGGACACGAATGAGCTAAGCGTGTTGGAGCAGAAGCCATGAAAGTATCTGTAGAGGAGAGAGAGGGAAGCCATATTACGCTGGTGAGAAAGTGACTGCAGCTGAGCTATCAAGTCAGGATCAATCACATTGCAGATTCTTTGTTGGATTTTGTCAAGAACTCCAATAGCAGGGGCATCCAACCAGATGTGAAAGCAGTATTATATGCACGGATGAATGGTAGATATATAAATCTTTCAAAATTGATTCTGATGAAAAAAAAATTCCTGAATTCAATGACCCAACCTTTCTAGCAGTAGACACAGCTATAGAATCTATGTAGTCATTCCATTTGAGAGATTAAGGCCAAGGTAGTGAATTAGGTTGCTCTCAAGAAGATTATACTGACTTGGCAGACCGGCTGCAACCACTCGCTCACCGGCGTGACGTGGCTTCCCTGTGCCTCTTCTATAAATACTTCCACGGCTTCTGATCCGATGAACTTAGATCATTGGTGCCGCCTAGGTACGAATTTACACGAGATACTAGATTAGCAACTAGGTCCCACCCTTTTACAGTAAAACAGATAAGATGTAACCGTAATTTCTACTCCAACAGCTTCTTTTCTCGCGCTTCCCGCCTGTGGAATTCCCTTCCACATGTCTGCTTTCCCGACAGCTACAATCTCCAGGAGTTTATATGTAAGGTCAATAGATACCTCCTATCACACTAACTTGCATCTATTCTCCCAGTACTCTCACCATCTACCCAACCCTCATTCTCGGTATCCTTACCCGTCTATCACCCTCCTTCTGACATGTCCTATATCTAACCATCCTTTCTCATCACTTCCCCCCTATGTAACCCCCTACGCAATAGTGGCAGTGGAATGCCTTGCAGGAAAGTTTCTCTATGGTGATTAAAGGAAAGCAGCTTCGTTTTGGAGGAATTGAATTTTACGAGCCATTTCCTACCCAATTCAGTCACAGATTGCAGATCCTTTTGAAGGACAGCAGCCAGGTTTACTTTGTCAGTATTGACAGATTTCTCAGTGAGACGAGCGTAAAT
>JBBBDQ010001412.1:6752500-6755000 GCA_037127315.1 Ascarosepion bandense | reverse complement strand
GATGTTTTGGGAAAGGCATAAAATCGAATTTGCCGAGTGCCCTGATATATCACGTTGGTGAATGGTTGATTTTTTTCTTTTTTTATGAAAACCGTTACCTATAATGACATTCCCAAGTTTCAGTTGCAACCCCCATTGTCAGCCTTGACAGCACTCTATCCTGTCAATCGCTGGAGATATGGGTATAAGATAATTATTCTTTCTGCGTTATTTCTCTACCCGTTCCCCATCCGACCTATTCATAACAAGCTTTTTGTCCACACCTATGTTTATTTAATATCGACTAAACAAACCGGTTTTTGATACAGGAAAATTCATTAGACTCGCATATTAACACTGTTCCGTTGCCCTGTTTATTATTATTATTATTATTATTATTATTATTATTATTATTATTACATACTTGCCGTTCTTTATTATTATGATTTATTTGTTGTTCTTTCGATGGTTTTTTGACTGAACAGAGCACGGAAAGACAACCTGCCTCAATATGCTTTTTATTTTTTTCTAATTTTTTAATTTGTTAATTTTTCGTTTTTATTTTATTTTTATTTTTATTTTATTTTATTTATTTTTTCATAAAGCTTACCATTGTCAGAATGACAAAACTGTCAATGCGGATCAAATTCTTGAATATATATATATATATATATGGGTAGATATTTGAAGGCTATCACAATGCCTTTAGTATAATAAAGGAAGGTAAAGAAGGTGTTGGGTGTTGCCTATTTATTATTCATTAATATTTCGAGATCAGAATCTCACCTTCAGAATGATAGGAGAGCTTGGTTTCAAGTTGTCTGTTGCTGGACCGTGCCTTTAGACGAGTAGTCCTCTTTCGCTGGTACTGCTATCGTTAATTGTAGTATGTGTGTGTGTGTGTACCTGTACGTGGGTTAGTTCATGTATATATGTGTGTATATATTGGATTGGAGACTTGATCAGAAACAATTATGATCTTGATCAGAAGCGATTACAGTTTCAACTAAATATTAATAAGTCTAATACAATAGACATATATATATATATATATATATATATATATATATATATATATATATATGCACACACACACACACACACGCATACACATCACACACACGTTTATATATATACTATCGGCCATAATTATTAGGCTATGCCAATCTTTTTAAAAGAAATGATGTATTTCATACTATTTTTAGAATTTACTGCCAGGAGGATAATTTTAAGTGAAAATAGAATGGTTCTTTTGTTATTATTACTTTGCAAAATTTTAAAAGACAAAGAAGCAAAGATGAACTCGTCCGAATCACCCTAAATTTTCTTCATTCTTTCATTGATGAAACTGCAATATAGGTAAATTTATCGCCCGGTTCACACTCCACCCACGTCTATTGAACAGGTGTAGAGGCTCATCCCTTGTTCCCTGTTTAGGATGTGGTTTCCGGCTTTCTCTCTTCTAATCTTTTCACTCTTACGTAGCCCCCGGCACATCAGTGGCGTTACCGCCTTGCTCGGGGTGATATGATTAAAACAATTATTAAATATTTATAAATTCATTTGATGCACATGTTATTGTGCAGTATTAACAAAAGAATCATTCTATTTTCATTTACAATTATTCACTTGGCAATAAATACTAAAACATAGTATGAAATACATCATTTTTTAAAAATACTGGGGTGGCCTAAGAATTATGGCCGGTAGTGTATAAATGATGGTAACGCCCTTTGAACACAATCTTCAATTGTGATCAAGCATGAAACTGAATGTCGTCCCCGACCACGAATTATTTTGTAGTAATACAAGGCCGAAGTAAAGCATATAAAGACACAAATTCTAATTTTTCATAATATTTATAACTACTCTGTTTGGTATCCTAATGTAAACAAACGTAAACAAAAAGAATTCTACGAAATGTTACAGAAAGTTACACAATAGGATTGGAATTAACCGACATGTTTTTAATTATTTGTTTGAACATGATTTTTATCCACACAAACATGTGTATCCATAAAAAATAATGTTCAGAGAAATAAATTAGAAATATGTCGGTTCGAAATACCATTGCGTAACTTTCCGTAACATTTCTATAAACTATACTCATATATCATAGATGATAAAGGATGTGCATTGTGGTGCAGTGGATATCGACTCGGAACAACAAATCGGGGTGCCGAGTTCGGATTCCAGTTGAATTCCCTGCATTCATTTACGCACAAATACCCTTGGGAAAAGTATTAATCCGTCTCTTCCCTCCAGTTGTGGGTTAAATAATAGGACAGATTGGGTTCTATAGCCTTGGCTGGCAACCAGTCTACCACAGAAAGCAATTGCACCCTACTGCAGAATAATCTTTGCCCAGTCATTCATTTCTCTTTCGAGACATGATCGCCCAAAGCGTGTATCACTTATGGCACTTAACTGATAATCATATATAAGTATAGTTTTAACGTATGATATCTTATACGTATACACATATGCATAAATATTTTTAGTTTTCCTCTCTCTCTCTCTC
>JBBBDQ010001412.1:6727500-6750000 GCA_037127315.1 Ascarosepion bandense | reverse complement strand
CAGGTGAATGTATAAAGTCAACAGAATCATGTCTCCAAACATGCAGGTTGCAGACATCGGTTCGGAACCGTAAGCGGATGATTTAAGGCAGATATATGAAGTTGTCGTTAAATTTTTAATGGAGAAACATTCCGATTACTTACTTCTTCAAGCCATATTAAAACGGTTTCAACAAAAAGACAACGGATTTGAAAATCAAGACAGAACTCACGGATACGTCAGAGAGACGAGACGAGAGACTCGCTCGGAACGCGCGGAGTAAAAACGTAGAAAAATCTTCTCTCTCTCTCTCTCTCTCTCTCTCTCTCTCTCTCTCTCTCTCTCTCTCTCCCACACGCTAGTAACATGTACTTCGCTTATAAATAAAATCCCAAGGGGAGGGGAGCATAGAGACTGTATTACTTCTAACAACAACAGACATAGTAGCAACAGTAATTTGTGGACTCCGAATAAATTTGGATTTTATTTTCTTTTAATTCTTTTTCAATACTCTCTTTTGCTGTACAAAGATAATCATTAGTCCACATAGATTGGCTTTCGCTAATGTCTTGCTTTTTGTTGTTGTTGTTGTTGTTGTTGTTGTGTGTTTCCATTATTTCTGCATTATGCACCTAACCGTCTCTTGGTTTTCAGTTGTCGAGGAATGCAGCACGAAGACGACCACCCCTTTTTCATCAGGTCCTTAACTTTTCTGAGATCAAAAATCACAACGTAGCAGAGTAAGTGAAGGATTTCGACTGATCATTTGACATCTTCGATCACCTGGGAGAAGAACGGAAGCGAACAGCTGCAGACTCAGGGGTGACTAACTTATAGGCAGTTATCGCACACAACATACACAATGAAATCAAATACAGATTATTAAAGAAAATAAATACCATTATATTCAACAATTTTTTATTATTACATTATTTTAAAATTTGAATGTGTGTGTCCCACCAGTTATCTAGTCGACTGTCGTCTCTTCTGGGTTTTCTGGACAGCCTTCACTGATACACTCTACTCACGAAGCAAGTATTCTTACTGGGTAGAGGCTTTAAGCGCTTTTTCCATTCGTAATGGGCCAGATACATGAAACATGGAACATACGAATGACCCTTTTTCGTCGTTAAAGCGATTAATTACATCGGATGTGCGTTGTGGTGCAGTGGATATCGACTCGGAACGGCAAATCGAGGAGCCAAGTTCGAATTCTAGTTGAATTTATTGCATTCACTTACGCGCAAATACCCTTGGGAAAGGTATTAACCCGTCTCTTCTCTTCACTTATGGGTTAAATAATAGAACTGATTGGGTTCTATAGCCTTGGTTGGCAACCAGTCTATCGCAGAAGGCAATTGCAACCTACTGTGGGATAATCTTCTGCCTAGTAAGTCATGTCTCTTTCGAAAGATGATCGCCCGAAGCGTGTATCATCTATGGCACTTAACTGACTGAGTTCCCAAATATATTTTCCTGATTATCACGGTGTTTCGTTGTTCATGAAAAGAGATGTGGTTTTTGATTAAGTAATTACTTTCTGAGTAGAGGTCTTGGGCCTTTTTGCCATTCGAAATAAGCAAGAAATAGGCAACATGGAATATATGAAGGAACCTTGCTCGTCGTCAAATCAATTAGTTGCATTTGGGACGAGTAATTCCCTAATACCAGCTGAATTCATTGCATTCACTTACGCGCAAATACCCTTGGAAATGGTATTAATCCGTCTCTTCCTTCCAGTTATGGGTTAAATAACAGGACAGATTGGGTTCTATAGCCTTGGTCGGCAATCAGTCTACCGCAGAAAGCAATGGCAACCTACTACGGGATAATCTTCTGCCCAGTCAGTCATGTCTCTTTCGAGACATGATCGCCCAAAGCCTGTATCACGTATGGCACTTAACTGACTGAGTTCCCTAATATTCTTTTCCCTGATTAGCACGGTGCTATGTTGTCAATAAAAAGGGATCTGGTTTTAATTAAGTAACCATTATTATATAACTAATTTCTACTGAATGAACATATTTTTGTAAACTATTATTTTCTTAGTAATAACAGTTTACAAAAATATATTTCGAATGACTATTTCTCAAAATTGCTCCCCACACCATAACATACATTTCACCAACTTATAATCTCTCTCTCTCTCTCTCTATATATATATATATATATATATTGTCATCAGCATACAGATCTGTTTCGCCGTATCACAGCTCATCAGTACGGTTAGACTCCGATTGCTTTTTTACCCAGGATTGAAACCCGACCGAAATGGCGTCAGTCGGCGACTCTACTCCTGGGCTATGGGCATTCGGTGGAAGTAGGCAGACTTTTTAGCGCATATCATTATACGCGCCTAATAGCTACAGCGCTCTAATTCATTTCACTGAATGAGCGATGCATACATGCCAGACTAGCTGCTTTTTATCAAAGTCTAATATTTTTCCAGAGTGCTCAATCCGGGTGTGAGAGCGTAAATATATTCTCTCTCTCTCTCTCTCTCTCTCTATATATATATATATATATATATATATATATATATATATATATAAACGGTCAATGTGTATCAAATTCTAGAATATATATATATATATATATATATATATATATTCTAGAATTTGATACTCATTGACCGTTTTGTAATTTAGCCAATGGTTATCTTTATTTATAACTAAATATTAGGTTGCAACCCTCATTCAAAATATGAGCTCTATTCTGTCGTGTGTTCTTCCCAGATCACTTCATCTAACATCAATTCGACTGTGTCACACTAACTTGAGTGGCTCTTCAGCCTTGTATTGGCTGTAAATTAGTCTACAAATAAAAAATTTGTTTTTATTTCAACAAAATCCTTCGCTAGATCTTCGCCATACATTTCATAAATTCATTGTTCAAATATTGAACACTCGAAAAGACATATTTGTGATTGTAAGAATACTCTTTTGCGAGTGAATATTGCATGAACAATTTTAAGGGAAAAATAAGTCTTTTTCTAGATACAGGTCCTACTACTTAACCCACAGCTAGAGGAGAAGACGGGTTCACCCTTTATCCAAGGCTATTTGCTTATAAGTGTGAACGTAGGAAGCTCGATTTCTGAGCAGCTATTCACTGCACTACCCACACAATACGTTGCATTGTGTTACTAGTTTTTTTGTGAGTGCGTGTCTGTTTGCTTGCCTCTGTGTATTCCTGTGCGCACGAACGCAATTGTCTTAATGTATGTATGCGTCTCCTCATGTCAGTGCGTGTCTCTAGGTTTGTGCGCCTGCCTCGCTGTCTGTTCGTACATGTTTATCAATGCATAGGTCAGTGTCTTTGTGTCTCTGAACGTGCCTCGACGCGTACGTGCGTATTTGTGCATACCTGTGTACGCATGTGCCTTAGTCCGTGCACCCGTATGAAAAGGAAAGACTGTTGTGTGACGTTTGTTCTGTCCAAATATTCAGATGGAATGTAAACTGCATAGGAGTTTAAATTTAAATTTTTAAAAAATTTTCTTTTTCATTTTTCATCAGAAGAACTAATTAATAATGATTTTAAGCGGAAAAAAATGCCAAAATAAATTTAATTCTAATTAAGCAATTTATGTGAATATTTTCGTTTGTATTGGCTTCAGGTTAATTTAAACAATTAGTGTTTGCCTTAATTAACTAGAAAGATGAAAGGATACACAAGCGATTATCAATTTTTATTACTTTTTTTCTGTTAATTAATATTGAGAAAAATATGATCCACAGACCAAGTGAACAACATAAGGAATCTTATTTTGAAAGAAATAATAATAATAATAATAATAATAATAATAATAATAATAATAACAGACAGAAAAATTGAAGCAAATAGGCCGGACATTATTGTTAAAAACCAAAAAGAAAAAAACTTGCTTATTAATTGATATGGCTTGTCCAGCGGATTGCAACATAGCAACCAAGGAATTCGAAAAACTATCAAAATATAAAGACCTGGAAATTGAAATAGAAAAAAATGTAGAAATTGAAAACAAGAGTCGTGCCAATGATAGTAGATGCACTTGGAATGATGAAAAATGGAACAAAAAGCACATTGAAGAGATCCCTGGAAATCCCAGCTTAAGAGATATACAAAAAATTGTCTTGTTAAGTACACCCCACACACTAAGGAGAACTTTGTATATGTAATGCTAGTGATGTTAGAGAGATATGAAAAAACATGAAATGGAGCCATAACAACGCACCACGACCTGCCTTAGGTCTTCCTGCAGACTTGGTAGGTAGTGCGACCATAGCAGAAATCGAATTACAATGAAAAATTACATAATAATAATAATATCTTTAAAAAAAACTATCAAAATAGGAGGATCTTGAAATGGAAATCTTCAAGATGTGGCACATGAAGTCATCAACAACTCCAGTTGTAATTGAGACTCTCGAATTGATGTGAAAAGACTGCAATAGACTCAATGAAGGGAACCCTGGTAGCCCAAGCCTTAAAGAAATACAAAAAAAAATGTACTCACAAATACAACCCACACCTTACACCTTACGAAGGGCTTTATATATGTAAAATATGTGATCTTAGATGCTTTTTTCTGTCAAAAAACGAACAGTGGAAAAAGACATGGTTCTATTTCTAACCTTGGATCTCACTTTGGAACCCGGTACGAATACAGAAATACAAAAATAGAAACAAGGATGTGTTTTCTCACCAAACTTATTCAATCTATACAGCGAGGCGATTCTGAGATAATTAGAGGTTCTGGCAGTATTCATTATAATTCTTGATAAAATAAGATACGCAGATGACAGTAGCAGGCACGGAAAGGAAACTACACGAACTCCTACAGAAGGTAGTGAAAATAAGTGAGAAGAAAGGACTAAACCACAATTGCAAGAAGATAGAGTACATGGATGTTAACAAAATGAACAACCCAAAATGCAAATTTAAAATTGTAAATTCCAGAATTTGAAAATATTGAAATCTTACAACGCATTGGAACGTTTATGTCTTCCAAAACCTAAGCAGAGGAAACAGGAAAATCTCGTTAGAAACTAAGAAAAGTGTATTGAATTGTTACCTAATATCAGTCTCCCTATATAGCAAGAAGTGATGAACAATCTCCTGATTGATGAAAAAGATACTTAAAGCAACAGAAATGTGGTTCTACTGAAGGATACTGAGAATATCAGGGACCGAACGATGAAGATTTTTAAAAAATGGAAACAGAAAGGACAATTATACTTAACATCAAGAAAAGACACTTGAAATTTCTAGGGTACATGATGACGAAAAAGGAGGACTTGGAAAATTTGATACTCCCAAGACAAATATAAGGCAAGAGGGACATAGGAAAACAAACTATGACCTACCTGGTAACTTGATTTAAATCGATGGAGGAGAAATGTTGAAGTAGGATAACAAAAAAGACAATTTATTAAGAGCTACACAAGAAAGGAAATTGTGGAGAATAATAATCGCCTGCATCCTGAAGGGACACGGTACACAGAAGAATATTTACGCCTTTATTGGAATTTCAACTGTCTACATGCTTCGCCAAATTCATAGACAATTCATTTACTGAATTGCTTCTTTATATTTGAAACGAATCTATTTGAAAACAGCCTAGGGCAAAAATCTGTCTTATAATAACAAAAGAAGGACAAAAGGTAAGAGAGAAAGATGGGGAAAGGTAAAAGAATATGGTGAGAGAAAAAGAGAGTGATATAGAGCGAACGAGGTAACAACATGCGAAGTAGAGAGAGAAAGAGGCTGAGACAAGAAAAATAGAGAAAGAAATGGTTGAAACAAAGAGAAAGTTCCAAAGAGATTAGAGAGAAAAGACTGAGACGTTGAGAGATAAAAGAAAGAGATTGAGACAAAAGGTGAAAAAGCAGAGTTGGGGAAGAGTAGGGAGACAAGATAAAAAGTGAGAGGTTAAGAGAAAGAGAAGCAACGATGGAGCCACAGACAAAGTAGAGAGAGAAAGTTACTGAGAAGGTATCTTTCTTTTTCCGGAAGACACGAACAGGAGAGAAAAGATTGACACGCAAAAAAGAGAGTAACAGGGGGAGTAGGGAGACAATGTTGAGACAGAGAGAGAGGGAAAGAGAACGAGATTGAGAAAAACGGGAGTAAACGAAGAGACATTGGCAGTAAAAGTTGAGAGTGGAGAAGATTGTAAAAAGACAGAGTGAGAAAAGATTGATATAAAGAGAAAATACCAAATAGAATGAAGAGACCGGCTCGAAAATGAGTTTTAAAAAATGAGAAATTAAGCGTAAGTGGTAGAGATAACGAAAGAGTAGCGGGCAAAGTAGAGAGAGGAGGAGACTGTAAATAGAGAGTGAGTGAGATTGATACAAAGAGAAAATACCAAAAAGAATGCAGAGAGAAACCCAAGAATGAGGAGTAGAATAAGTAGCAAGCCAAACAGAGAGAGGGAGGCCTAGAGCGTGAGGGAAAATATTAATACAAAAAAGAGAGCACTAAGCAAAGTAGAGAGAGGAATAGTGTGTTGACGCAAAGAGAGATAAAAGAGCTAAATTGATATAAAAAATAGAGACAATGTGACAATAGCAGGTCAGGAAGAGAGGGAAGGAGATTAAAAAAGGAGATAAAGAGAGTGAGATAGAGAGAAAATGTTGAAACAAAGGGAGAATACCAGCTAGATAGAAGAAAGAAGGTTGATAGGAGAAAATTGAGAGGTTGTAGGTGCCTTGGCTATGTTTTTCAAATTGGCCTTGTGCCAAACACAACCAAACTCCCCACAATTTAAAATATCAGAAGGTTGAAAGAATAGATTGAAAGAATAAAAGTGTTTAATTTGTAAAATAAGTGAAATTGTATTTACTGAATAGAACATGAACGTGTAAGAAAAAAAAATTCAAATAGAAAATACATGTATATAATTCTTCAAAGAGAAAATGTTAGTAGTTAAACGTTCCACAGAAATTCAGAGCTTATAGTTGATAGTAGCAGAAGGTGTGTATGTAAAAAGATTAAAAAGGTTGCGAATAAAGTCCGTGCTTTTTTTTTTTTTTTCCTTTTTATGGTCGGAGAAAAAATGAAAAGGAAAGTCAGGCAATAAAGGAGATTGTACTTATCGGAGTCAGTTGCAGTATCTTGTTGCTGTTTTCTTTAATGGTGTGTGGGTGAAGACGAAAAAAGGAAAATTGGAAAGAAAAAGCAATGAATGTATGTCGACGAAACAGACCGGGTTGGCTTCTTGAAATTTCTTCCTTACATTGTGACGAGGTCCGTCAGATTACCGCTCCCATCTCGGACGGATTTTTAAGTAGTGAAAATTAGTCATGTGACTGGATTGAAACCGCATACCCATTTTCTATGTGTTAAGAAAAATTGACCGGTCAACTCAAACCAAGGCAAATTTCACAAGTCAGTGTGAAAAGTAAGATTCTGATTGGATAGGAAATAGTAAATTCACTGACTTGTGAAATTTGCCTTGGTTTGAGTTTTTCCAAAATATTTTCAGTTCTTTTGATCCGATTTTGCGGGTGTGCAATTTTACTTTTTTGGTTTGAGTTAATTGTTAGATGATATAGGATTTGTAACAGAAGGATGCTGCGAATATCATGGACCGAGTATGTGAGCAATGATGAGGTTTTGGAATGGATGGAAACGAAAAGGAAATTATACTGAGCATCAGGAAGAGACAGCTAACGTGCCTGGGACATGCAATGAGGAAGGAAGGCTTGGAGAAACTGATACTAACCGGCCGGAGAGAGCGAAAAAGAGACAGGGGAAAGCAGCAGATAACATATTTGAAGGACCTAATCAGATGAATGATGGAACGAGGGTTGCATGGTGTAACAGAAGAAGGCGTGCTAAGAGCCACCAGGGATAGGGAGACGTAGAAAGCCATGATCGCCTACATCCTGAAGGAACAGGGTACATAGAAGTAGAAGAAGAATCATGTAAGAAAAACATTCAATGAGACAATAGCAGACAAAAGAGTATAGGAGAGGTTGAGCGATCATGTCTCTTTCAAGACATGGCTGACTAGACAGAAGATTTTCCCGCCGAAGGTTGCCGTTACTTTCTGTGAGAGACTGGTTGCCAACCAAGGCTATAGAATACAATCTGTCCTAGAAAAAGAAGATATGGGCTAATGTCTTTCGCAAGGGTATTTGTATGTAATGTGAATAAAATGAATTCGACTTCGACTCTGATTTCTTATTCCAAGCTGATATCGATTACGTCACAACAAACATCTTTGCATGAATACAAGTCAGTTAAGTGCCATACGGGATACACGCTTGGACAATCATGTCTCAAAAGAGACATGACTGACTGGGAAGAGGCTTATCCTGCAATAGGTTGCTATAAATTTCTGCGGTAGACTGGTTGCCGGCCAAGACTGTATAAACAATTTTGAATTCTCTCATGACTGGACAGTAGCTAATGATTGTACGGCTCCAGCACAAATATGACAGCAAATAATCTATTTTTTGTCTAATCAGACTCATTTAAAGATAGAGCTTAGTAGAACCATCAAAGGTATATTGATGCAAATGTAAAATTCAAGTAGATAGGTTTACATTTTCAAAAAATGAGTAAATGTTTATACATTGTTTCTTGATTAAGATTGCCTTACCGGTTTTTTATGAAGTCTTTTTCAACTATAATTCTAACGTCACCTCTTGGGTTGGGGCCTTTGAATAAAAGTAGAGGCTTATTTCTTGTTTCCTGTTTAGGATTGGGTTTCCGGTTCCTTCTAAAGTCTACTTGAACTGTATACTTCTAACATCTCCTCTCCGGTCTTTTGAACAGGAGTAGAGGTTTATCCCTTGTTTCCTGTTTAGAATTGGATTTCCGGTTACTTTTGAAATCTACTTCAATTCTGTACTTCTAACGTCTGTCCCCCTCCCCGGGCTTTTGAATAAGAGCAAAAGTTTATCCCTTGTTTCCTGTTTAGGATTGTATTTCCGGTTCCTTTTGAAGTCTACTTCAATTCTGTACTTCTAACGTCTGTCTCCCTCCCCGGGCTTTTGAATAAGAGCAAAGGTTTATCCCTTGTTTCCTGTTTAGGATTGGATTTCCGGTTCCTTTTGAAGTCTACTTCAATTCTGTACTTCTAACGTCTGTCTCCCTCCCCGGGCTTTTGAATAAGAGCAAAGGTTTATCCCTTGTTTCCTGTTTAGGTTTGAGTTTCTGGTTCCTTCTGAAGTCCACTTCAACTCTATACTTCTAATGTCTCCTCCTCGGTCTTTTGAACAAAAGTAGAGTTATATTCATTGCTTTCTATTTAGGATTGCGTTTCCGGTTCCTTTTCCTTTTCCTAAATATGTCTTATTCTCTTTCACTTCCAGTAGCCACATTGTATTGTACTGACCTTGTTTAATGAGATGTTTAAAAGAGAAATTGAAAATTATCAACTTCTCTTAAGGCTTTCTTTCACAGACACAGAAATGTTCACCCAAATAAAAGGCACATCTGTCACTCAAATTACATCGCTAGTGAATGATATGAATCCAAGTATAGGCAGTAAGGATTACGTGGATATGGAGAATACGTAACAATTTGCCCTTGACTGGAAGAGGTTATGGTTGCAGTGCTTGGGAAAGCATCCACATGGTGGTTTGCCCAACAAAGTAGCGGTCCGTGTAGAACTTCCTTCTTAAAAACGTTGTAAGGTTGTGGGTCTTATCTTGACGCTATTGGGGGATGGTTAATGTTTCTTTTATTCGGCCATGTTTTATACTTAACCGAACTCCTTACAGTTTACACGTTTTTATCCAGAATTATCTGCAGGAGGTTATTTTCCTTATCATCATCAGAATTATCAGGTTTTCATCAGAAGTTTGTAGATTGGAGATTGGAATTTGTGGATTAATGTGGAAGAATAAAATATACATTTTGCATTTTTAAATAGAAATTTATTAAAAGAAAAGAATAACAAGAATTCGTGGAAATTAATTTTCAGTGAGAAAGTTGAGGGCATCAAGCGTTCGTAGAAACGTTCTTGTAATTAGTTGAAAGAGTTTATGTGTACATACATATGTATGCGTGAGCGTTTATTTGGCATGAATGTCTTTGAATGGAGAAGAAGAAGTAAAAGAAATCAGCATACGAAAAAGAAGGAGAACAATGTGCGAAGCGACCTATGTCCGGGTCGTAGTTGAAGTTTCTCCCGTTACATTTTAGTAGTTTTGTCTCGCTGCTCTCCACTGACTGACTGGCGCCGATTTGATCAAAGCCTTTTATAGAAATTTATATTTTCGCACTGGATCGCTTAATCTTCTGGGTCTTGCAATTCGCTCCCATTGGTCAGAAAATCTGTTTAACATTTACTTACGAAATCCGGTTTCGACCTTCTCTTTAAGCAAATATTCAACGTAACCTTTTTCTATTTGAGAAAAACCAGGATGCCATTGTGAACTTTTGTAAAAGTGAAGAAGGTTGATTTTATTTTTTAATTTCCTATCCACTACAAGCTGTAATTGTCTGAACCGGTAGGACTAAAGTATAGAACTTGTCTAAACATTTTCCATGGGTGTAGCGATACAGTAACGACAGGCTTGCAATGTCTACGAAGAGTTTGCAGAGCGGGAAATATATCATCACCCACAAGGTTGCGTAAACGGCTTTAGATTCTATCAAGGAAGGATTGTAAGAACTGAGTAGCCGAGAAATAGTAGCAATAATTCATCTTTAGTCTAGTCTGGAAAGATAAAATATAAAACAGAAAGTCAATAAATTTCTGTAACATTATTAGAAGAGAATATTCTCTTTTTACGTAAAAAAATAAGGGCTAAGCTAAGTAAAAGGCCTTGAACTCTATAAGGGCTGGAAAGTGACGATTAGGCAACCCAGATATGGTAGCAAAACTTCATTTTTAGTCTAGACTGTAAAGATAACGTGTGGCAGATAAAGTCAATAACTTTCTCTTATTGGAAGAGCAATTTTCTGTTTTCATGAAAATAAATTGGAATCGCGTAAACAGATCTGGACTCTGTCACGACTGGAAAATGACGATTGGGCAACCAATATAGTAGCAATACTTCATGTTTAGTATAATATGTGCGTTGTGGTGCATTGGATATCGGCTCGGAACGAGAAATCGGGGAGCGGAGTTCTAATTCCAGCCGAATTCATTGCATTCACTTACGCGCAAATACCCTTGGGAAAGGTATTAATCCGGCTATCCCTTCCAGTTATGGGTTAAATAACAGTACAGATTGGGTTCTATAGCCGTGGTGGGCAAACAGTCTACCGCAGAAATCAATGGCAACCTACTGCGTGATAATCTTCTGCCTAGTCAGTCATGACTCTTTCGAGACATGATCGCCCAAGCGAGTATCACGTATGGCACTTAACTGACTGACTATGAAAATAAAGTATGACAGAGGAAGTCAATAACTTTCTAGAACATTATTTAAAGAGAAATAGTCTCTTTTTATGAACGCCAATAAAAAAAACTACAAGACTCCCTACAGAAGGTAGCTGAAGAGAGTGACAAGAAAGGCCCACAAATAAACTGCAAGAAAACCTAATGCAAAAAGGGTAGCCAAAAATGCCAATTAGAGGTGTCAGTTAAGTGCGATACGTTACACACGCTTTGGGCGATCGTGTCTCGAAAGGGACATAACTGATTAGGCAGAAGATTATCCTGCAATAGGTTACTATTGCTTTCTGTGGCAGACTGGTTACCAGCCAAGGCTAGAGAACCCAACCTGGGCTATTATTTAACCCATAACTGGAGGGAATAGACGGATTAATAAATTTCCCAATGCAAAGAATTCAACTGAAATTCGAACTCGGCTCCCCCGCTTTGTGGTTCCGAGTCGATATCCACTGCACCACAACACACATTACAGGTGAGGGATTCTAAAATCAAGCATGTACAGGAATTTAAATACCTAGGAAGTGTTCTAACAGAAGACGGAAAGTGCAACACATGACAATTTCCCTACAAAGAAGAGAGCACTGGATTGCTATGTGATGTCGGTTCTTCAATATCGCAGTGAATGTTGGACAATATCTTCGAAGATGAAGGAAAAACTTGAAGCAGCTGAAATATGGTTCTATAGAAGGATGCTGCGGATATCATGGATCTAGCATGTGAGCAATTACGAGGTTTTGGAAAGGATGGAGACGAAAAAGAAATTAATATTCAGCCTCAAGAAGAGACAACTAAAATTCCTGGGACATGCAATGAGGAAGGAGGGCTTGGCGAACCTGATACTAACAGGCCAGATAGAGGGAAAAAGAGACAACTGAAAGCAGCGGATAACATATTTGAAGGGCCTGATCAGTTGGATGACGGAACGAGGGTTCTAACGAGCGTGCTAAAAGCCACCAGGGACAAAGAGATGTGGAAAGCCATGATCGCCTACGTCCTGAAAGGACATGGCACATAAAAGAAGAAGAAGTATTAATATGTAAATGATTTCCTAATTAGCTTAGCTAAGGCGTAGATTCTGTATATGTCCATGGCATAAGGTGCTTGGCAGCTCTCGCTTTACGAGATAAATGGCTTCCGCTGTCCTGATAATATCCCACGGAAAGCCCACTTAATGACTGAAACAAACATTCTGAATTTTATACTTATCACGAATATATAAACAGATGTAGATAACTGACACAAGCTTTTCCTTTACCTCCCACTTCTTTTGCTCCTCCCCCTTCGTAATTTCCTCTCTCTCTCTCTCTCTCTCTCTCTCTCTCTCTCTCTCCATCCTACAAAATCTAGTCGAAATATACATTTGGTTCTCTTGATAAGGAGTTAGGATGCATTCCGATTATAAAAGCTAATTTAGTATTTCTCAATATATTTAGTTTAAACCAAGATATTCACTCCTAAATTTATGCCTCCCACGAAAATTAAATCTCTTGAAGTACATGTAGGTTGGTGTTTTTTCTTAGCTTCAGTTAATGTCTGTTATAATATAGTTTTAACATAAATCCACCATCCGCCCGTGTATTGAGTACTGCTGCCACATCTGGTCGGGTGTCCCTTCTATTCTCCTCGGGGTTTTTGACAAAATACAGCGAAGAATCTGTAATTTGATTGATACCGACTTGGCTGACCGTCTGCAGTCTCTCTCTCACCGGCGTGACGTGGCTTCCCTGTGCCTCTTCTATAAATACTTTCATGGCTTCTGCTCTGACGAACTTAAATCACTGGTGCCTCCTAGATGTGAATTTGCACGAGATACTAGATTGGCAACTATGTCCCCCCCCTTTAACAGTGAAACCGATGAAATGTAACCGCAATTTCTACTCCAACAGCTTCTTTCCTCACACTTCCCGCCTGTGGAATTCCCTACCGCATGCTTGCTTCCCCGACGGCTACAACCTCCAGGAGTTTAAATGTAAGGTCAATAGACACCTCCTAACACACTAACTCACACCCACTCTCTCCAACTCTCTCCTATGTACATCCTAAGTCGTCTATCACCCTCCTTCTGACATTTCCCATACCCAATCCCTCTATGTAACCCCTGCGTTATAGTGGCAGTGGAATGCCTTGCTTGGGGTGACACGATTAAAAAAAAATCTGTAGTTGTTAGTGTCTAAATTGAAAAGTCGCTCACACAATATCGGCCATCGCATACTTGGATACTTGAATCGCTACAATGTTTGAAACAAATTTAATAGACTGCATTTCCCTCTGAAATTGTTTGCATAAACTAAACGAAACCGGCTCATTTTGTTAAAAAAAAAAAAAAACGCTCGAAGGTTGTAAAACATTGGTTATTTACAACAATGTCCAAGCGAAAAAAGATCCTGGGCCAGACGAAATGAGATCAGTCAGTTAAGTGCGATACGTGATACACGATTGGGCGATCATGTCTCCAAAGAAACATGACTGACTGGGCGGAAGATTATCCTGCAGCAGGTTGCCATTGCTTTATGCGGTAGACTGGTTGCCAACAAAGGCTATAGAACCCAATCCGTCCTGTTATTTGACCCATAACTGGAGGGAAGAGACGGATTAATACCTTTCCCAAGGGTATTTGCGCGTATATGATTGCAACGAATTCAACTGGAATTCGAACTCGGCTCTCCGATTTCTCATTCCGAGTCGATATCCAGGTAATTGAGATAACCATTCTAAAACCTACGGTCCATCCGAAGTAAATAATGCCGTGTATCTGGTGGGGTCTGAAAGAGCATCATGTATTATGAGATTCTTCCTCAAAATCATTCACTGAATTTAGAAAACTGCCTTGTAGTAGTAATTAGTTGAAAGAGTTTATGAGAAGCAGCTAATGATTGTACAGCTCCAGCACAAATATGACAGCAAATAATCTAGTTTTTGTCTAATCAGTCTCATTTAAAGATAGAGCTTAGTAGAACCATCAAAGGTATATTGATGCAAATATAAAATTCAAGTATCGGGATAAGAGTGATATATAACGATTGAACTTTTAACTTGAATAGATCAAGATAATGGGAACCTAGGGATGAATTCAAACAGAATCTGTTCAAAAAGGCAGCTATTTTTCTCCTTCTTATAAACTCTTTCAACTTTCCAGCATTCACTGCCCTAAAGGAAAACTGATATTACGTAACAGTACTTTTTTCTTTGTTTCTAATTTGGGCCCATTAAACGCTGCAGTTGAGGAAAAGAACCCGGAATTATCATATATACTTTGTATATAATTCTATTTCATGTATAGTTCGACCACTGAATTTTTTTTATTTATTTATTTTCATATCAGTCAGTTAGATAAGTACCATACGTGATAAACACTTGGGCGATCATGTCTCGAAAGAGACATGACTGACTAAGCAGAGGATTTTCCCTCAGAAGATTGTCATTACCTTTTGCGGTAGAACTCAAGACCATTTTTCTAGCAACTTTAGCGATAGTCTGTGTATACGAGTTTATACGAAATATTGGGGAACATGAATCCCAATAGATGTCCAGAGCACGAAGCCTTGTTTTGAATGCAACTATTAGGTTATCCCAAAAGTTCGTAAACACTTGCGAAATGGGTCTATCTGGTCCAGCACAATCGAGACAAGCGATGGATTCAGAAAGGGCAAGAGACACCGTCGGTTCCAAAACAAGATCGATTCGGCAAGAAAGTCATGCTGTGCGTTTGGTGGAACTTTGAAGGAATCGTGCATTTTGAATTGGTTCCGAACGGTCGTGCCATCATTGCCGAACTTTATTGTCAGCAACTTGAGCGCGTCTACGAAAAGTTGAAGCAAAAGTACCCGGTTCTGATCAACCAAAAGCGCACTTCGATGCAGCAGGACAATGCCAAGCCACACACCGCCAGGAAGACCAAAGACAAGTTTGAAGATCTGGACGGCGTTGAGGTTCTGCCACATCCAGCCTACAGTCCTGGCCATGCTCCATCAGATTACAGCCTTTTCCGCTCAATGCAACACTTTCTGAAGGGTCACCGATCCGATTCGTTTGATGAAGTCGAGGAAGCGTGTCAAGAATTCTTTGATTCGAAGCTGGCTGAATGGTATTTTGACCAGATCCGAAAGATTACAGATCGATGGCAGAAAGTCTTGTAAAATGATGGTCTTTATTTTGAGCAATAATTTTTGTTGTTTTTGCGAGTAAAATTTCAATTTTTTGCAAGTGTTTTCTGGTAACCTTAGATTACTTGGCGAGTAAAATTTCAATTTTTTGCAAGTGTTTACGAACTTTTCGGACAACCTAATATTAATCATAGTAAGAGAAAACACAGAAAGATTATATATATATATATACACGATAGATCGTATATACGAGTTTATAAAAGATCTTAGGGAAGCACGAAGCCTTGTTGTAAATGCGACTTTTAATCATACTAATAGAAAAGGCAGAAATATTATATATATATATATATATTAAAACCCAATTTCTCCTGCGTTTTAACTCATAGCTTGAGGAAGAAACGGTGGATTAACACCTTTCACAGGGTTATTTGCGCCAAAGTAAATACAACGAATATCAACTGGAATTCGAACTCGGCTTTGCGATTTCTCGTTCCGAGCCGATATCCACTGCACCACAACGCACATTCTTTCACATAGCTCGTGTATAAAAACGACCCCATCTTCGGAACAATTTCCAATAAAATAATTTATTTCTCTATAGTTAGTAAAGGCTCAGTAAAATAATATTTCTTTTTCATTAATTTTAACCCCATCAGAAAGAACTTACCTGTGTATAGTGAAAGCTGCGCGTTGCGGTGCAATGAATATAATCTCGGAACGAGAAATCGGAGAGCCGAGTTCGAATTCCAATTGAATTCATTGCATTCACCTCAGCGCAAACACCCTTGCGAAAGGTATTAATCCATCTCTTCTCCCTCCAGCTATAGGTTGAATAGCAGAGCAGAAGTTTTCTTCTTATGCCGTCTTCCTTCAGGATGTAAGCAACCATGGTCCTCTTCAACTTCCTGTCCTTGGTAACTATTAATAGATTATGTCTTTTTATTATTCCTAAACGTTGTTTCATCACCTAATTACTCAAACTCGTTAGCTGGGTTTACTCTGTCCATATTGCCGTCAAACTGTCTTGTGAGTATCGAATTTCCCAAGCCTACTTTTTTTTATTATGTGCCCTAGAAATTTTCAACATCTCCTGATGTTAAGTATAAGTTTTTTTTTTCTATTTTCTCTAAAACTTTGTCGTTGCTTACATGTTTGCTCCATAGTATCCCCAGCATCCTTCAATAAGATCTTAGTTGCTTCTAAAGATATTTTTCTGTTTCTTTTTACTCAGCTTAGCTTCTGGAATGCATCTTTGACAATGCTCCATTTCAGTGTCGCACTTTCCGTCATCTGCCAAAACATTTTGCGGATATTTAAACTTCCGATTTACAATTGGCATTTTGAGCTCATTTTTTTGCTAACAAATATTTTGTCTTTTGTCAGATGATATTTAGACCATTCCTCTCGCATTCCTTCGCTAACATCTGTAGAAGTTTTGTAGTTTTCTTTCTGTGTCTCTTATCAACACTATGTTTTTTGCATATCTTATGTTGTTAATAATTAATTCTGATAGGATTTATACTTTTCTGAGAATTGCTTCAATGTATAGGTTGAATAAGTCCGGTGAGAAGACATATCCTTGTCTTACAGCTACTTCTATTTTTGTATTTCTGCTGAAATAATTTTCTATTTGCTGAACTTACTTTCTATTCGTATACAATCTGTTTGTTCTCAGTATAGGTCCTTAATTCTTCTTCTTCTTCTTCTTCTATATACCTTGTCCTTTCAGGACGTAGTCGATCATGGCCTTTCACGTCTCCCTATCTCTGGTGACTCTTAGCACGCTTTCTCCTGTTACACCACGCAACACCCGTTTTGTCATCCACCTGCTCAGGCCCTTCAAATATGTTATCTGCTGCTTTCCCCTGTCTCTTTTCCCATCTATCTGGCCTGTTAGTATCAGGTTCTCCAAGCCATCCTTCCTCATTGCATGTCCCAGGAACTATAGTTGTCTCTTCCTGATGCTCAATATTAATTTTCTTTTCGTTTCCATTCTTTTCAAAACCTCATCATTGTTCACATGCTCGATCCATGAAATTCACAGCATTCTTCTGTAGAATCAAATTTCAGTTACTTCAAATTTTTCTTTCATCTTTAATGATTTGTCTATATTTCTGAGATGAGGTAGTATTTACAGTATTTACATTATTCGGACTATTGTTGTACGGCGTTTCAGTCGTTGCACACTCCGGCCTTCTTCAGGTGCTACCAGGCTACAGCAGTGGTGAACAAGTAACTTGCAGGGCTAGAGGCAGATAACTCATGACGTCTAATCGAGGCTTTACGATGATATACCCCAGTGATTGTAATAAAGGATTTGGTTCGAAATTCTTAGCACGTCGTACGTCGCACAAATGGCAACAAAGTTGAGTCAGAATAATGTAAATACTGTATCTTTGATGATATTGTCCAGCATTTACTGCCCCTTCTTAAATATGTCAAGGTTGTTGAACAGTTCCAAAAATTATTTATGACGCTCTTTATTGGATGCTTTTAGGTAATCTATAAAACACAGAGAAAAGGGAGAAACCATGAAACTGCCTTAAAGGTAATGGGAAAATGGTGCATGTGTAACTGCAGAAATCTGTATACAAATATCTAAATATTAACTTTGAAATTCACTTAAAAATACGCTTCTAGCTTTTCTTCTGACCCAATAACTTAAACTGTATGATGCATTGACCATGTCTCACGCATGTAAAATAAGGTAAATCAAACCACAGTCTTGCAGATTCTTTTTTAGTGGCAATACAAATATATCTCCTCTTCGATTGGCAGCTAATTTCTTTTATTTGTAAGCAACAACAGTTCCTATCATCTTTAGTATGACAACGATACACCTTGTTTGGTCTGACTCTTTTATTTGGCAGGGGTAGTCAGATACTTTCTAGATAAGTACAAGGAACTGACCATTTTTCTAGCATCTTTAGCGATAGGTTGTATATACGAGTTTATATGAGATATTGGGGAACATAAATCCCAATAGATGTCCAAAGCACGAAGCCTTATTTTGAATGCAACTATTAATCATATTCTGAGAAAACACAGAAAGATTATATATAGATATATATCCGATAGATCGTATATACGAGTTTATAAAAGATCTTAGGGAAGCATGAATCCGAATAGAAGCACGAAGCCTTGTTGTGCATGCAACTATTAATCATACTAAAAGAAAACACAGAAATATTATATATATATATATATATATATATTAGATAGTATATAAAATAGATCGTATATACGAGTTTATACAAGATCTTGGAGCAGTGTGAATCCGGATAGATGTGCAAAGCACGAAGCCTTATTGTCAGTGTAATTATATATCATACCAGGAGAAAACGTAGTGTCTGTTCTGTGATTATAAAACATTACTAGCTTGGTTTTGGAAGTATTGAAATGTAAAAGCCAATTTTCCCCATTGAGCATTAAGAGTTAGGTTAGAGAAGAGATCAGCTGCTCGGCTTTAGCTATCAAGATTTTTTTTCTTTTCAATAAAAGTAGATGTTTCGTAGATTTTATAAGCATTGTTTGGAATAAGAAACTGTTTAGTCACAGATTTCTTTTAGTTCTGTATCGTGATAGTCTCTTATTAAACCAGCATTTTCAAAATCACTCATCATCATCATCATCATCTTCATCATCATTATCATCATCATCTATTCTATGACCGGATTACGCTGTGGTTGAACAGCAGAACACCCGACCCTAAACCTCCACCTATCCGGGTTGAAAATCTGAGTGGTATTCATTCATGCGTGGCGTATCTATATAAGTATAATTGGCGCAGCTAGTCTTTCTCCAAGTCAAACAATAGTCGAAACCCTCTAAACTGAAGGCTCATATTGGTCATGGGTACAAGGCCGTTGATTCCAGTAGGTAATGCTATATTGCATGATACCAGCCAACAGGATGTGCGTTGTGGTGCAGTGGATATCAACTCGGAACCACAAATCGGTGAGCAGAGTTCGAATTCCAGTTGAATTCCTTGCATTCACTTACGCACAAATACCCTCGGAAAAGATATTAATTCATCTCTTCCCTCCAGTTATGGGTTAAATAATAGGACAGATTGGGTTTTATAGCCTTGGCTGGCAACCAATCTACCGCAGAAAGCAATGACAACCTACTGTGTTTCTTTCGAGACATGATCGCCCAAAGAGTGTATCAAGTATGGCACTTAACTGACTGACCAACCAACAACCCGTCAACCAGATAGAAATAAAAATTAATAGTAGTTTTCAAATAATATATGAATTCGTTACTTCAAAAATACGCACTTTCTGCACTTTTCGCAGGAGGATGTCGTCAGTGATGTATTTTACTCAGGTCACTGGGCAGTTTCGGGTCTTGCAACATCATACTACCCTCGCTGAGTTGACCCCGTCAGAGCTGATCAGACTCCGACCCACCCTCCTTCTGTTCTATGCTATACGACACTGATTTATTTTCTTAGCCGACTTGTGTTTAATACTGGCAGGAAACATATAAGAAGAGTCCATAGCGTTCGGGTAAGTTGGGTTTTTCAAGCAGTCGGAAAAATTTTCATTTAATATAATTCAATACGAACTTCAGCGGGTGTTTAATCAAAAACGGTCATTTCTAATTTTTAAGGAGCCATGCACTATTTCGCTTAATCCATAGCTATTTGGCAGTTCGCTCAGCGGTGTCCGTAATCGTTTTAATGGCTTTTCGTTTCTTTAACCCCACCAATCCAATATCTCTTAAGGCTCTGCAGAGTGACCGTGCTACAAAGCCTCTGGTTCCCACTTCGATTGGCATACAGTTTGCTTTCCAGCCATTTGATCTGCAGTTTTCTAATAATTCCTCATATTTGAATTTCTTCCTTTCATTAGCCTCTTCTAAGTGTTCTTCCCAGGGAATGGTCAATTCTCACAAAATTACAATTTTTTGATTATTGGAGAAAACGACTATGTCTGGACGTAATTGTGTGAATAATTATAATAATAATAATCTAACCGAAACTAATTATTATTATTATTATTATTATTATTATTATTATTATTATAGGCAATTTCATGTGATGAAATCCATATTTGATGAATTAAAATTTATTATATAATGTGTGTGAAAGTCTACATTGCCATCTTGAATTTTAATCTTGTTCTTTTATGTAGCACGTCGTTTCGGGACGTTTTTTTTTTTTATAAGCGTTTCACCCCGAGCAAGGCATGTCACTGCCACTACTGTGCAGGGGGCTACGTAGAGTGGAGAAAGGCTGATTAAATATAGGAAATGACAGAGGGTGGGTGATAGGCGGGTAAGGATACCGAGAATGAGGGTTGGGTAGATGAGAGTGTTGTGAGAATAGTTGGGAGTTAGTGTGATAGGAGGTGTCTATTGACCCTACATTTAAACACCTGGAGATTGTAACTGTCGGGAAAGCAGACTTGTGGAAGGGAGTTCCACAGGCGGGAAGCGCGAGAAAAGAAGCTGTTGGAGTAGAATTTACGGTTACATCTTATTTGTTTAACTGTAAAAGGGTGGAACCTAGTTGCTAATCTAGTATCTCGTGTAAATTCGTGCTTAGGCGGCACCAGTGATCTAAGCTCATCGGAGTAGAAGCCATGAAAGGACTTGTAGAAGAGGCACAGGGAAGCCACATCACGCCGGTGAGAGAGCGGCTGCAGCCGGTCTGCCAAGTCAGTATCAACCACGTTACAGATCCTCCTTTGTATTTTGTCAAGGAGCCCAAGGAGAGCAGCAGGGGCATCCGACCAGATATGGCAGCAATATTCAATACACGGGCGGATGGTAGATTTGTATATGTGCAGAATAGATTCAGGTGGAAAAAATTGCCGGGCCCTGCACAGGGAGCCCACTTTCATAGCAGCAGATTTGGCAATGGATTCAATATAGTCATTCCATTTGAGGTCCGCCGAGAGTGTAAGGCCAAGGAGGCGTAGTATTTTACTCTCTGGGAGGCGAGCCTGTCCCATGCTAATGGGAGGTAGATGCGATTGTCTATGGTGATTAGTTGATAACAGCTTTGTTTTGGAGGCATTGAAATTTACCAACCATTTCCTACCCCAGGTCACTACGGATTGGAGGTCCCTTTCAAGTACGGCAGCGAGGTTCACTTTGTCGTTCAGACCTGGTTTCTGATCGATGCGGGAGTATAGCTCTCAATAGCTTTCTATCCCTAGCAATTAACGCCTCTCCATGTTCATGTTTTGCCATCGATTTAGATAATCTTGCGGGGGTTGTAATCCTATTTGTTCTTTTTAGTACATTTCGACCATTTTGTCCTCCTGCCTTAACATCTTACCGATCAAGGAAACCTTCAGAAAGATTCGAAAAAATATATTGTGCATATTTTGTTGTTCATGTCTAAGGATATTTCGTCTTGTTCTCATTTAGTGCCGCTCTATTATTGCCTTCTTAACGCGGCTGTAGTACTGAGAAAAAAAAATTTAGGTGACAAATTATAAACAAAATTTTAGATATTATCCATCATCTTTTTATCTTTAAAGGCAGATATATGAAATTTGTTATTGGAAAAGACTATGTGAAACAGGAATGAGGAGAGGACATTTGGTTTGTAGTATTTATATTATTCGGACTATTGTCCTCATCTTTGTTGTCATTTGTATTACGTTTCGGCCGTTCTTCAGGTGCTAGTATTTTCGAACCAAACCCTTTATTACAATCACTGGGGCATATCATTCTCATCCCTTGCATAGTAGTGCCTCTTTTGGATGTCATAAGTTATCTCCCTCTAACCCTGTAAGTTACTTGTTCACCACTGTTGTAGCCTGATATTGGACTCACAGCTCTTTGTATCGAGAACTTATAAACTTAATGTCCAGTAAACCTTTTTTTATAACTGTTCGTATTGCACTTTTTTATGTTAATGGTTTTCTCTAGTATTTTTTACCATAGCTCATATTGCAATTTTTGACACTAATGATTTTCTCTGGCACTCCGTATAACTGATTCCCATATTGTGTTCATCTCTATGCTTCGTCGGCTTAGAAGATTTTTGAAGCCTAGTATAGGTGCTGATTCCTTTAGTTTATGTACTTTCCATTGATTTAGTTAGAATTGCTCCAT
>JBBBDQ010001412.1:6655000-6725000 GCA_037127315.1 Ascarosepion bandense | reverse complement strand
TTACATCGAGCCCTCGACCATGATCAATTTTAATATTAATGGATCGGGTTTTTTGGATTTACCTATTTGCTCATCCTTTTGAATTTAATATATATATATATATATATATATATATATATATATATATATACGTATGTCTGTTAGTATTGGAGGAGATAGACTGAACTAATTGGAGTAGATAGACTGAACTATCGCCCGGTTCACACTCCACCCACGTCTACTGAACAGGTGTAGAAGCTCATCCCTTGTTCCCTGTTTAGGATGTGGTTTCCGGTTTTCTCTTTTTCCAATCTATTCACTCTTACGTAGCCCCCTGCACACCAGTGGTCTTACCGCCTTGCTTGTGGTGATGTGATTAAAAAAAAAAAAAAAAGTATGCGCGCAATGATGTTGTATGTGACTAAATTGAAACCAAGCCATCGGTAAGGCTTAAGTAAATCGTCTACCCTACCAAGGCTAGGTCTGCCAAAGTAGAAAGCGTAAAAAGGCAAAGGAAAAAGATCATGAAAAAAAATATATAAAAGAGAAAAGAAGACAGGCATCTGCCTAAAAATAAAAATAAACTAAAGTGCTTAGTACCATAAAAATTAACTAAGAGTGTGATATATTGCCAGCAAATACAAAACAGCGTTTAGTAACTCCATTCTAAATCGTAAGGAATGACTTTCAATCTATGTCGATAGTCAGAAATTATATTATAGACGATCGCTGTATTACGATTTTGATCGGAGTCCCCGACACTATTTTGTATTTGGTAATATATATATATATATATATATATATATATATATATATATATATTGTAACAAATTTGTAGAACACGTAGGTTTTTTTAGCTAATGTTCATGCATTTACTTTTATAAAGAGTGCTCGATACAACGTAGAGCATTATATTGCAATGGTTGTTACAATGGTTTATAAATTCATAGTATCACAGTACTATATATAGTACTGTGCGAAAGTATTAGGACAAGAACTATTTAATCGTGTATGAAGCATCAAAATAAAGTTTAAAATCACCCCTGTCCTACCGGTAGTGTGCAAAATTATTAGAACAGGGGTGATTTTCCTAAAAGCATCACTGAAATTCAAATACAGGGGGAAAAGCCAAGTAAATTGCTAATAAATATTGATTATTTAAAACTAGGTGTAAAAGAAATGTATTAAAAAGAATTTGTATTTAATTTTTCCTATTTTCTATTAAGCAAGTTATTTTGAAACTACTCTATTAAATATCTATGGAATATTTTGGATAAAAAATTCATAAATCTAATGTTACTTCGCAAGACACACTTTGGGAACAAATACAAGCTGCTTCGCAGGAGATGCTATTAGATATATTGAAAAAGCTTTTGGTGTCAATGCCTGACAGAATGAAGGCTGTGATCAAAGCAAAAGGCTATTATACTAAATATGAAATTTATTTTGTAACAATATTTTTCCCTGTTAAAGCATTTACTGAGTAAATCAAATAAAATTACTTTAATTAAATTGTTTATTTTCTGTTAATATGCCTCATAAAAGATAAAATAGTTTTTGTCCTAATACTTTTGCACAGTATTGTATATATATATATATATATATATATATATATATATATATATATATATATATATAGTATGTTGAGTTGCGATAGCTTTTGGCGCCAAGATTGTTGTTTTTTTGTTTTTTTTCAGTAGTTTTAATTTTTTTAAGAACGTTTTTCATCGCAATGTGTTCGATATAAGGGTGGAGACAGAGCGTTGATAGTTTTAGTGCAAATAATTTGTCACTTTTATTGAACAGGTTCATGCCGACTTTGAAGTTTCGTGAGGACACCGTTGTGATGTCTTAAATCATCGGGGCTAGTTTTTTCTGCAGAACAAAAAAACTCAGTTAAAGTGACAAATTCTTTGCAGTAAAACTAAAACTATAAGTAGCAGGAATTGTGTAACCGACTTTAGTATGGACCAGTTCACTGTGCTGTCTGGTACACACTCCATGTTTCTCTTACAGGCGTTGGAATCTCTTTATGTTAGACTTAGAACCCCATCTCTCTGCAAGCAGAGAGAATATCTCTTAGGACTCCACGTTATTACAATTTCGTGCCTACCCCTCTGCCGCCCAATTTTTTTTTTTTTCCTTCTCAAATACATCTTCAGTTTTGATATTTTAATATTTAAGAATTTAAAAAAATCCTAGTTGAAACCTGAAGAAAAACAGGATTGAAACCGGTCGGTCGTTCTTTTGTTTCTTATTTTTATTTTGTCATTACATCTATGCCTGTAAGTATGAAGCTTATATTGTTTCGTGTCGTTATATATATATATATATATATATATATATATATATATTAAAAAAGGATTAATTCAAAGATGTTGAATGGCCATTTCGATATGACGATCCCCACGGGGAGCGACACATCACCTCAGCAACAGAAAAAAACCTTTCAGAAACTGGAGAAAAATTAGTCTACTTTTCCTTTTTAAATAGATTGCAAAGAAATTAAAAAATAAATAATAAAATAAAATAAAATAAAATAAAAATAAAAATAAAGGGAAAGAAAAAGAAAAGGAAAAAGAAAAAGAAAAAGATATAATTAAAATCAAATAAATAAGAAAAGAAAAAAATTGACATCGTCTGGGTTCGCAAAAAAAAGGGGAGAATGTAACTAAAAATTAACAGACAGCCGTGTTGAATCGACGTCATTTAAAGCAACACGGAAAAAAGTTGGTAAGAGAGATAAAAGAAGGAAGGGAGGGAAAAAGAAAGAAACTAAAGAAAAAATTTTTTTTTAAATATTACAGACGCTGGACAAATTCAAAAATCTAATTTCCCCAAAACGTTGAAGTATTAAAAAAAGCCTTTACTTAAAAAGGCATAATTATTGATAAAAGGGAATAAAAAGATATAGGATTTGAAGTAAAATTATTTTTTTAAAAATTAGGTCATTTGAAATTAAACTAAATAAAGACAATACTAGGTAAAAAAAAAAAAAAAAAAAAAAAAAAAATTAAAATTAAAATTAAATTTTTTTTTTTTTTTTTTTTTTTAAATAATAAAAAATTATAGAAAAATATAGAATTTAAAAATTAAAAATTAGAAGAATTGTTTATAAATTCCCTTCTAAAGTTCAAAAGTAAGTTCTGATGAGGATACTTCAAAATCAGAATCTTCTCCAATAAACACAGACGACACCTATCACGAAAACTTTTAGGAGTACAAGCTGAGCCTATTAATTTCCAGCTGATTATGGGGTCCTGCCCCTCCTCCTTCATTTCCCAGAACCTACGTGACAGTGCCGTCTGGAATCTCTGTTTAGGGTTCGAAAACGAGTACCTGTGATTATAAAGCCTCTGTTTGAAAGAGCCCGCGGACATGCCAATATAGGTCCGGTAACTGTCCTTGTTATTAGATGGAGAAATGCGGGCTTCATAAATTACATGAGTGGATTTACATTTGCCTTGCACCGGGCAGGCATAGAGAGAGAGAGAGAGAGAGAGAGAGAGAGTGCTAATTGTTATGCTGATTAGTTTTAAAAATTGCTGGATTTTTCTTTATTATTTTACTGGTTGACAGGTATTTCAGGCGAAAAATTATTTTCGTCAAAAATGCTCGATATCACAGAAAAAAAACCCTGAATAGTGAAAACATCTCAATAATGCTTTCACAAAACTTTGAACTGCTTAGTTAAATTACAAACTTCATCACATTAATTCTATATACATATTTCTATATAATCATAAAATCATTTTCACAACCAACATCCAACATTCCTGATGACGAGATAGAAATCTCGAAATATAGAAATTTCTGTGTCGCAATGTACAGCTAATTCATAATTACATGATTATATTAAGCTCTATAATATTTATTATATTGAGCACTGTTTGTAGTAAAATAAATGCCAGATGACTCAAAATAGTAAAATCTTCAGTCCCCTTCAACTGGATTTACGTACATATATATATATATATATATATATATAGTAGTTCTGTTTTATTAACACCAGTACTATATGTACAATATATATATATATATATATATATATATATATATATATATATATATATGTGGGGCGGTGCGTGTGTAGTCAGTTAAGTGTCATACGTGATGCACGCCTGGACGATTATGTCTCGAAAGAGACATGACTGATTGAGCAGAAGATTATCCCGCAGTAGGTTGTCATTGCTTTCTGCGGTAAACTGGTTGCCAACCAAGGTTATAAAACGCAATCTGTCCTATTATTTAACCCATAACTGGAAGAAAGAGACGGATTAATACCTTTCACCAGGGTATTTGTGCGTAAGCGAATGCAAGGAATTCAACTGGAAATTCTAACTCGAGTCCCTGATTTGTGGTTCCGAGTCGATATCCACTGCACCACAATGCACTTTCTTTAGAAGCGAGCATAAAGATCAGAACGATGTTCAGAAAAAGTAACTTTTTATTTTAAAGCTTCAAAGAACATTTTATCATGGAAAAAAAAAGGATATAAATGTAAATTACATAATTTCAAAATATAAAGCTTAATAAACTTATTTTGGTAAATTTATAAGAATAATTTATAACATTCGAAAAAAACAGACGATCAAAAACATCAGAACGATTAAATAAATCCATAAAATTTAATAATTATTTTGCGTTATTGAACATTTTTCGGTTAAGAATATAAAATCGGTTATTTTACTAAATTACACCGGCTCTTTACTGGCTCTTGCATTGGAAACATGGCGAAAAAGTCTGTGACGTCATTGGAACGTAAAAAACTGATAGTGAAGTTTAGTAATGAAGATAAACTCTCAATTTCAACGAGTGTGGTGAAATGTAAAAGTGTTATTTTAAGAAAACTTGAGGAAACTGGGTCATGTGAAACCAAGATACCACCTGCCAGGCTTAAGAGAACTACTGCAAGTGAAAACAGATGGATTGGTAAAGAATCAAAAAAAGGATCGATTTGCGACAGCAACTGCTATCTCTAAAAGAGCTGATGCTAACCTTGGCATTAAAATATCAAGGCGCACTATTTCCCGAAGACTTAATGAAATAAATCTGAACAGTCGAGTAACCTCTATGAAGCCTTACATTTCTAAAAAGAATCAAATGAGCCGATTGAAATTTGCCACTGAACACACCATATGGACAAAAGAACAGTGGGATTGTGTTCATTTCAGCGATGAATCAAAGTTTAACCTGTTCGGTTGTGACGGGAGAAGGTTCGTTCGACGCAATCCTAAGGCACAATATTTGCCTCAGTGCACTAAAAACAGCGTTAGATTTGGAGGAGGAAGTGCGATTGTGTTTGGCATGATTTCAACTACTGGTACGGGACCTCTTGTTAAGCTACAAAGAGATATTGAAAAAACATGTACCTAATTTGAGAACTGCAATTAATCTACCAGCTGTATTTATGCCAGATAACCCGCCATATCATACAGCGAAGTCTGTTAAGACATTTCTTTCTGGGGAGAATGTTACTGTTATGGAGCGGTCTGCTCAAAGCCCAGACATGAATCCTATTGAGAATGTTTGGAAGTTACTAAATGAAAGAGCTAAGCAAAGGAATCCAACAAACGTCGAAGAACTATGGACTAATTTGAAAGGAGAATGGGAGAAACTATCCGTTAATGAATGGAAGACATTAATTTGCTCATGTAGCAAAAGATGTCAAGCTGTTATTAAAAGTAAAGGTTTACACATCAAGTACTAATGAATTATGAACGCTATTTTCATTTGGATATGATGTATCCATTATAATAGCATGATTTTGTTAAACGTTCTGATGTTTTTGATCATCTATTTTTTTTTCGAATGTTATATAATTATTTTTATAACTTTATCAAAATAAGTTTATTGAGCTTTATATTTTGGAATTATATAATTTCCCTTTATATCCTTATTGTTTCTTGACAAAATATTTTCTGAAGCTTTAAAATAAAAAGTTATTTCACATTTAAACTTTTTCTTAACCTCGTTTTGATCTTTATGCTCGCTACTGTATATTTGTCATAAATACGGCCGACAAGGAAGAGTTAATTTGTACTTGTAGTCTTTTATTGAGTTCTTCACAGCATCCTAACGTTTTTGCGTTTTCTACGAATTAAGGAATAAACGAATTGTCCATAATTTTAATTGTCCGAGCGCTTTCGACTCCTTCTATAGTCTTTTGGAAGGATTTTTTTTTTGTCTTTGGTGTAGTTATTTTCCTGTGTGTGTTGTCCGTTACATAGTAGCTTATCTCTGTGTGGTTTTGAAAAGGAGTGGTCGTTTTTATTAGTCACGTGCTCCGCACGGCTGGAATTGCCAAGCGCATCATCTCTATTATTAGAAAAACCTTCAAAACACCATTATCTTGAAAAGGATCTAAAATACTTGGGTTAGCAAAAACTAAGGTACCTTCCTTGATGAATTTCATCTTAGGATCAAGAAACAGTTCAGAGAAATGGAAAGGATAAGCATAAAAATAGACACAATGTGTCTATTTTTATGCAATAAAACATGTTAGAATGATGATATTCTCCCTAAATAAAAATATGTGTGTGTGTGTGTGCGCGCGCGTGTGTGTGTGTGTGCAGCTACACACATTTGTACATACACACACGTACAGGTATAAACTCATGCGGATACACACGCCACCTACACATGCACATACACACACACACACACATATATATACAAACACATACACGTACACACAAAGAAAAAACAACCTAACACCAGGCAGTCAATTGCTGATACCTCCTGACGAATGGACCGAACGATTACAAAAAACATTCATTTACTAAACTCTTGGTTGTATGATCCTAAATACTTATTAGCGCCCATAACTCAGAGGTAGAATCGCCGACTGACGCCAATTCGGTCGGGTTTCAATCCTGGGTTAAAAAGCAATCGGATGTCTAACCTTAATGATGAGCTGTGATACAGCGAAACAGATCTGTCTGCGGATGACTATATATATATATATATATATATATAAGAAAACTGAAGTTACTATAAAAAAGTTGAGTCATTAGGCAATGACTGGTTGAAGGAGATAGAGATAAAAAGATAGAGAGAGATGTTAGGAGATCATGACAGACTCTCTCTGTTCCTGTCTGTCTGTCTGTCTGTCTGTCTGTCTGTCTGTCTCTCTCTCTCTCTCTCTCTCTCTCTCTCTCTGAATAAATGGATTCAAAAAGAAAGCATTTATTGTTAGAACACATGGTCAAATTAGAAGAAGTAGGTTGACCCGAGACTATTCTTTACCAACCACTTGACTCCAGTTTTTTCTACTTCACCCTGTATATCTTGTCCTTTCTCTCTGTCTTCACACCTGTATTTCCGTCCTTTTCTTGCTCCTTCCTCTGACACCCCCTGTAACTGGTTCGTCTTTCTCTTTAGTCTCCTTCTATCTAATCTTTTACTTTTATGTGGCCCCTTGCTTGGGGGTGAAACGATTAAAAACAAAACAAAACAAAAATTTTCACCAAATTATATTTTTACTTTCATGTATACGTATTGTTTTTTTTTTTGTTTTTTTTGTTTTTTTTTTTTGTCGACCACACAGTATAGTAGGGTCAGTTAGGAACCGTCTGTGAGAAACAGTGTACCATGACGCAATTCACTCCGCCAGAAATTTGGAAACGATGTGTATACTGCTTGGTACTCGTACTGAAAACTACAATACGAACATTTCAGTTTTGGTGTCAATCTGTGGACAGTGCAGAGGATTCAGAAAGAGTCGGATGAGTTTAATGGTGAATACGAAAGTGTTTGGAGTGATCACTAGTGATGGTGGTATTATAGCTTCATTCATCTTCCCGCAGGGCCTCAGACTCGAGGCCTACATCAAGTGCCTTGAGGAGTTAGTGCTGCCCTGTGTCATGAGGGTGACTGCTGGAAGACCCTATATCTGGCAACAGGACTTTGCACCATGCCACACAAGCAGGAGAACCCAGTCATGGTTGTCGAACAATTTCTGCGACCACACCACCCTTTACATTTGGCCAGCTAACGCACCAGACTGCAGTCCCCTTGGTTCTTATGTGTGGGATGTAGTTGAGTGAGAGACTAACACAACTACTTCTAACACAAAAGATGAACCAAAGGCAAGCATCATTGACAAAAGAACCGTCCAGAAGAGTTTTACGAGATCCCGAAGTCGTCTGGAGGCCGTGGCTCAAGCCAATGGCAATTTTATTGAATTAATTTACTCTGTTTCAAGATATTTGTGTATAATTTCGGCAAACACACACACACACACACACACACACACACACACACACACACACACACACACACACACACACACACATATAGATTGGTTGTTTAATTACTTAGTTTTTGGTCATAATAAAATTAGACCAGTACACATTTGTATTAAAAAGTGTTTAATCCAATTATATTGTAGAACTTTTGAATATTCTTCATTTGTAAACGAGTTATTATGCGACCTAGGTTTCTACCATAAGTGGTGCCTTCAGGCGATTTGCAATAACTATTATTATTATTATTGCATATCGCCTGAAGACACCACTCATGGTAGAAACCTAGGTCGCGTATAACTCGTTTACAAATGAATATATATATATATATATATATATATATATATATATATATATATTGAAAGTGAGAGATGGCGGAATTGAGATGATGCAGACAAGATGTGAATAAACGCGGTTAGATAGATAGATACATAGATTGATACATAGATAGATATAAAGTTTTAGATAGATAGATAGATAGATAGATAGATAGATAGATAGATAGATAATAGGAATGTAGGTGGCTTTCAGCCAGTCTCGGTATAAAATGAATCTTAAAATACTACGAGTCAGTGAAGTGCACGTAGCCCGGGCCTCATAAAGTCAAGGGTACCGTAGCCACCATTACACTCCGGGAAGAGAAACGTGATGTGATATGAAACGGTGAAAGAATAAGAGACGGGAGGCGAGGGTGTAAATAAAACATACTAAAAGAGTAAAAGAGGAAGAGAGGAAGCGAGAGCAAAGGAGGAGGGGGTTGGACGGAGAATAAGTGATAGTAGCAGCAACAGCAGCAGCGAAGCAGCAACATCGGCGCTTACTACAACAATCGAGTTTGTCTTCTCAAATAATTTTGTTCGAAATTTTGTGCGCGGTCACAGTGACCCACTGTCCATACAACAATAAATGTTGTCTGTCTTTTTCTCTCTCTCTCTCTCTCTCTCTCTCTCTCTCACACACACACTTTCTCTCTCTGTATCTCACTTACTCTCTCTTTATCTTTCTCACTTTCTCTCTCTTTCTGCATATCTTTTCCTGTTTCTCTTCTTTCTCTGTACATGTGCATCATTGTTTTTCTCTTCCTATTTTGTCTCCCTCTCTCTCTCTGTCTCTCTCTCGCTCTCTCTCTCTCTCTCTCTCTCTCTCTCTCTATATATATATATATATATATATATATATATATTTGTGTGTGTGTCTTTCTATCTGATTTTCTCTCTCTCTCTCCCTCTCTTTGTATTTAACTTACTCTCTTTATATCTTTCTCTCTGTCGGTGTATCTTTCTTTCTCTCTCTATTTTTCTCTCTTTATATAATAAAGAGAAGGAGAAAATATATATATATGTGTGTGTGTGTGTGTGTGTGATCGGGGTTGTGTGTCTGTCTTTCCCTGATTCTCATTCTCTCTCTCTTTCTCTCTCACTGTGTAGCTTTCTCTCTGCGTACATTATTTTCTCGCTCTATGAATTTTCCTTATATATATCTCTGTATCGCTTTAACTTTCTTTTTCTCTTTCTATGAATATTCCTCCCTATCTTTCACCCTATCTCTCTGGGGGTTTCATTCTTTCTATCTATCTTCCTCGACCACTGTCTCTCTTTCTGCGTCTCTGAGTGTCTGTCGTTCTCTTTCTTTCTTCTTTCTTTTCACTCTCTCTCTCTCTCTCTCTCTCTCTCTCTCACTCTCTCTCTCTCTCTGTCTATGCTTTGCTCTTTTTTCTCTCTCTATCTTTCTTTTGCGTTTCTCTCTCTTTTTTCTCTCTTTGTATCCATCTTCTTTGTTTTTCTCTCCCTCTCTACTCTCTCTCTCTCTGTATCTATCTTCTGTTTTTCTTTGTTGTTCACTCTCTTTTTCTTTTCTCTCTCTCTCTCTCTGTATCTGTATTCTGCGTTTCTCTATCTCCTTTCTCTGTATCTATCTTCTGCGTTTTACACTCTTCCGCGTTTCTCTTTCCCTCTCTGTCTGCCTGCCTGTCTCCTCTCTCTCCTCTCTCTCTCTCTCTCTCTCTCTTATATATATATATATATATATATATATTGTTTTCTCTTCCCATCTTGCTTTTTCACTTTCTCTCTCTCTCTCTCTCTCTCTCTCTCACACACACACACACACATACACACACAGAGGAGTTTCCTCTCCTTCTAGTCCCTCTGGCTTTTTGCCTTTTCCTCTTTCCCTTTTTACAGCTCATCACCGACCACCAGGACGAATGGTGACCCCGAGCCTGACCCTCACTTTCTACCTCACTGTCCCTCTTCTAAATCAATAACGTCTGTCTGGCCCGATCTTCTGTCTTTTATCAATTCGCGTTGACATTCGCTTTCGTTTCTGGTTTTGCTTTTGGTAATTTTCTAAGCGTTGGTTAAATGTGGCACAAGGCCGATAGTACAAGACACCAAGTAAGGATCGAACTCACTACTAGGCCATCATTGATCTAGTGAGACAAGCTTGCTAACCGTTATACCAAATCGAAGTATGGCTGTGGTCTTGTTTGTCGAACCAACGATTTCTTTCGTTCGTTCTTTTGCTTTCATTACGATTACCTCTGTTCCTTTTTTTTTCTACATCTCTTGCTTCTTTTCGTTCTTCTGTTTCTTTCCTTTTTTTATTTCTATATTCTTTTTTTGCTTTTATTCTATCTTACGCAGGTTTTAAGCGTTTGTTTCTTTACGTTATTTAATTTTTTTTCCATCCTTCTCTCTTCTTCCATTTCTTCTTTTCTCTTCTTTGTTCCTTTCTTTCATCTTTTCTCCTTTCTTACAACTCCCTTCCTTCCTTTCTTCCTTCTTCATTTATCCGCACTTCTTAATTTTATTATTTTCTTTCCTTTTTTCTTTCTTTTTTTGTTTTCATCCTTCATATTTTTCGTTCATCCTTTCTTCTTTTTACTTCTTCATGTCTACTTTCTTTCATTTACAATTTTGCTTTGTCTATCTTCCGTTCTCTTTCTTTTCTTCATTTACGTTTTTCATTCATTCATTTGTCTTGTCACATCTTTCTTCGTTATATGTACTTTTCCTTTTTTATTTTTTCTTCCATAATTTCTTTCGTTATTTATTTACTTTGTTTCTTTTTTATTGAACTTTCGTTCTTTTTCTTTTTATTTATTTTTCTTTCTTTCTAAATTTAAATTTTTATTCTTTCATTCATTTTATTGTTTTGATTGATTCCTTTTTTCTTTCTTTCTTTCTTTAATTTTATTTTTCGTTCAGTTTCTTTATCTTATTCTTTTTATACGGTTTCATTCTTTTTTTTATTCTTCTTTCTTTTCATTTATTTGTCTGTTCTCCCTTTAATTTTTTTTCTCTTATTTTCCCTTATTTTTTGTTTTTCTTTACGTTTTCTTTTTTAATTTTCATTAATTTTCTTTGTTTATTCTCTCTTTCTTTCTTTTTTCCAATCATTTTTTTTCATTTTCCTCTCGCATTTTTTAACTTTTTTAACTATTTCCTCTTTTTCTTCTTTCTTTTCTTTTCTTATTCTAACGTTGCTTTCTTTTGCTCTTTCTTCTTTTTTTCATTTTATCTCTAACTCTCTCTCTCTCCCTCTCTCTCTCTCTTATACACTCTCTAGCTATCTCTCTCTCTCTCTTATACACTCTCTAGCTATCTCTCTCTCTCTTATACACTCTCTAGCTATCTCTCTCTCTCTCTCTTATACACTCTCTAGCTATCTCTCTCTTATACACTCTCTAGCTATCTCTCTCTCTCTCTTATACACTCTCTAGCTATCTCTCTCTCTTATACACTCTCTAGCTATCTCTCTCTCTTATACACTCTCTAGCTATCTCTCTCTCTCTCTTATACACTCTCTAGCTATCTCTCTCTCTCTCTCTTATACACTCTCTAGCTATCTCTCTCTCTCTCTCTTATACACTCTCTAGCTATCTCTTCACAAAAATATTTTTTGCCTTGTGAATCATCTCCCTTTGATTTTATACATCCCTCTCTCTTTCTCTCTCTCTCTCTCTCACTTACTCACTACTTTCCTCAAGATTATTATCTTTATTCTCTTTGTTCCAGTCATTTTACTTCTCTCTCTCTCTCTCTCTCTCTCTCTCTTTTTCTTAATATTATTTTCTTTTTCCTTCGTGTGAAATCCCCCTTTCATTTTTATCTCGCTCACCTTCTCGCTCTACGTCTCTCTCTCTCTCTCTCTCTCTCTCTCTCTCTCTCTCTCTCTTTCATGTATATATTTTCTTTCCTGTGTTTCCCTCCTATCATTTTATCTCTCTTCCTTCTCTTTTCCTGAGTATAATTGACTTTTTTCTTCGTGTGTAGCCTCTTTTTTATTTTCTCCCCACCTCTCTCTCCATATTTTTTTCTTAATATTATTTTCTTTTTCTTTCGTATGTCTTTTCCCATTCATTTTCTTTCTCTCTCTTTCTCTCTCTTTCTATTTTTTTCCTTAATATCCTCTTTATTTTTCTTGTGTATTCTCCCTTTCATTTTATATCTCTCTTTCTCTCTCTCCCTCACTCTTTCACTTTTTCCATAATATTATTTTCTTTTTTTCTTTTTGATTATTCTCCCTTTCATTTCTCTCTCTCTCTCTCTCTCTCTCTCTCGCTCCCTCTTTCTCTTTTTTCCTAAATATTAAATTCTTTATTCTACTTGTGTATTCTCTCTTTCATTTTATACCACTCTTGCTCTCTCTTTCACTTTTTCCAAAATATTATTTTCTTTTTTTCTTTTTGAGAATTCTTTCTTTCATTTCTATCTCTCTCGTTCCCACTTTCTTTTTCTTGAATATTAAACTCTTTATTCTTCTTGTGTATTCTCTCTTTCATTTTATATCTCTTTCTCTCTCTCTCTCTCTCTCTCTCTCTCTCCCTCCCTCGCTCTTTCACATTTCCCATAATGTTATTTTCGTTTTTTCTTCCTTTCATTTCTTTCTATCTCTCTCTCTCTCTCTCACTCTCTCGCTCCCTCTTTCTCTTTTTTCCTGAATATTAAACTGTTTATTCTTCTTGTGAATTCTTTCTTTCATTTTCTCTCTCTCTCTCTCTCTCTCTCTCTCTCTGTCTTTTGCTTAACGTTATTTTCTTTTTCTTTTATGTGTATTTTCTCTTTAGTTTGTTTCTTTCTCTTTCATTCCTTCTTGCACTTTCCCAGCATTTTCCTCTTTCTTTCCAGTTGTCAGCATCTTGCATTTTCTCAATTTCCAATCACCAATGCCAATCATCATCTCATAAGCTTTGACGGTCAGTCATATTGACCTAAATAAACTAATTAAATACACCTCCATTTTACACGTATTGAAAACCTGTGAGACGAGCGCGTTTCTTGCATGTCTCGATGCCAATGTATAAGAAGCTCAACAAATATGATATGGTTATGAGGTAATATGGATATTTACTAGACCAAGCCTAGTTTGACAAAAGGTTAACATTGTAGAGCACTCAGCAATGGTTGAACTCATTTTAGCTCTATTCCCTGTTGGAGGAATATAGATTTTCATTTGATACTTTTACAAAACCTCGATTTGGCTTTTGCCAAAGGAAATTGACCTTGTCCGTCGAAATAGATCATCATTTTCACCTAACTTGTTTCTCCAATTCTAGGTTGTGATATTTTTTCTTTCTCTTCTCTTTCCGAGACTTTATCATTTCGTTGGGGTCCATTCAAAATTGGCGGTAAATATCATTTTTGTTTAAATTCTTTAAATTTAAGTGATTTTTATATAGTTTATTTCCAATTCTGTTTTTTTTTGTTGTTTTTTTTCCCCTGTGTTTTCGTAAATGAATGTTCGCTCTCATATGGATTTTCTAACTTGTTAGAACTGTCTCTTGCATTAGGGGTTAAATTTTATTTATTTTATTTTATTTTTTATTTTTTCTGTTTCGATATGTAACTGCCGTTCCCTTTCTTAGATGACCTAACTTCTTCAGCCAGTGTGGCAGATATAGTGTAGCTAGGACGAAATTTATCACCACGCTCTATTTGGTTTTTGCCCCAAAAAGTGAACTTTTCCATCGAAATGGATTATCATTTTCACTTAACTGGCGTCTCCAATTCTGAGCTGTGATGTTTTTTTTCTTTTTCTTATCTAAGATCCTGTAATTTCGTTGGTGTCCAGCCTCTCCAATTCTGGGCTGTTATCTTTTTTTTTTTTTTTTTTTTTTTTTGTTAGCTACTGCTGGTCCAAGTTTTCTGCTGAACCAGTAATTGATCTTCTGACTTTAACTAACTTAAAACTTAAATTAACTGTAATTTATTTCTTTTTTTCAAATTAGAGTAAATAGACCCTACTATCACCCCGTTTACACTCCTCTCACTTTTATTGACCCGAAGTAGAGGCTCATCTCTTGTTCCATGTTTGGGAAGGGGTTCCCAGTTCTATTTCTCTTCTCAGACCTCAATATTGGTGCTCCCGTAATTTTTCTATGATATGTGTGGTGACAACGTCTCATCATTGTGATGGTACCGGGTTGTCAATTTTCTGGTTGCTGCTTCCGACTAGTAGTTACAAGCCCTAACTCTTGCGTAGCGTCAAGAGCAGCTGTTATGACCAACAGCTGCATAATATCGGGGTTCTTGCAGTGCCATGATGCACATGAATAGGTATCCCTGCAAGCGCTTCCGGATAAACCAGAGGCCCCACAAGGCTACAGTCAGCGTCAGCTTCTTTCCTGCACATGTCGCATGCAATGACCCTCTTGAGGTTTCTCCTCACAACACAAAAATGAAAAATAGCATCTCGAGAAACTAAGTTAAACCAGCTAAACCAAAATCACCTAAACCACTCAACATTTCTTTCACGAACATACGTGGTAGGCGTACCGACGTCTGCAGCGTAGAATACTTCCTTCACGAAAAGTCCCCTGACATCCACGCGCTTTTAATCTTAACCCCTCAATCCCCTCCTCTGACTTCTCAATTCCTGGCTACATTCACCTCTAAAGGAAGGACTCTACTGTCCATATGCATGGACTGGGGGTTTACGTCAGTGAACATTTCCTTCTAGTTAGGGTGAATATATATATATATATATATATATATATATATATATATATATATATATAAGGCAAGATGTTTGTGTGTGTGTCTCCTTAGCTTCCTGTATGTCTATTTTTTCAGCCCTTTTATTTTAGTTTTTGCTTCAGTTTTGTCTCTAATTAGTATAATTGTAGTTCTTAGTCTCAGCCATGATACCATTTACTCAGAGGACTTATTTAGCCTCAAAATTCAGTTTACAACGAAAAAACTTATTTGATATCGATACCAGGAAATCAAAATTTGACTTACATCCGTTCATTTTTCTTTCAGTCTACGGTTTCGCTTTAACTGGAAACAACTATTGCTTTTTAGTCTTTCGTGCCAACGTCTAAAGAGGACCATGGATTAGTTTTAAAGCTTTCATTACACCCGAGCAACGCATGGCTATACTGCTAGTTTGATATAAATACAATATACCATTAAATTGTTTGATTGTAACAAAATGCATCGAAATTATAAATATGACGAAAAGACTGTTAAATTTATAATCTGTCGATATTCTATTATTTTTTAAAGTTATTACAACTCAAGTAAGGCAGGGTCGATACGAGTGCGCAGTGTTTACAATGAGAGAAAAAATACTGTGCGCAGAGGGTGTCGAAGAAAGGACAAAAAAATGGACGTGGTTAAAGAAATTAAAAAATGGCAATTGACGTTGCCTTCAGATTTTTGAAGACTGTAGCTATCAAATAAACAATTTAACGGAAGAGAATTCCACAAGCGGAAAGTGTCCTGGAGTAAAAATGTTAAAGTAGAAAGAGACAGTCACAATTAGCTATTGCAACGGAAAAAGAATGGGACTTAGATGCCTCTCTAGTAGAATTCAAATGATCGGGGTGCAAAGAAGAAAAAAAAGCTCGTCAGAGTAGTTGCTCTGAATATATTTGTCGAAAAGACAGAGGGAAGCCGCATCACACCGATGAGAAAGTGGTTGAAGTCCAAAGTCAGGATCGATTATATTACAGACCCTTCACCATATGTTGTCAAGAACCTCAAGATGAATAACAAGCGCACCCAATCAGATATGGCAACAGTATTCAATGCACAGATGAATGTTGGATTTATAAATAAGATGAATTATGACGAGAACCTCGAGATGAATAGCAGGGAAACTCGACTAGATATGGCAACAGTATTAAATGCATGGATGAATGGTACATTTATAAATGTGCAAGATCAGGATTGATTATATTACAGAGACTTCTCCATATGTTGTCAATAACATCGAGATGAATAGCAGGAGCCGCCGATCAGATATGTCAACAGTATTCAATGCATGGATGAATGGTAGATTTATAAATGTGCAAGATAAATTCTGAGGTGAAACACGAGATGAATAGCAGGAGCACACGACCAGATATGGCAATAGTATTCAATGCATGGACGAATGGTAGATTTATAAATGTGCAAGATGGATTCTGAGGAGAAACACGAGATGAATAGCAGGAGCACTCGACCAGATATGGCAATAGTATTCAATGCATGGACGAATGGTAGATTTATAAATGTGCAAGATGGATTCTGAGGAGAAACTCGAGATGAATAGCTAGAGCATCCGACCAGATATGACAATAATATTCAATGCATGGACGAATGGTAGATTTTTAAATGTGCAAGATGGATTCTGAGGAGAAACTCGAGATGAATAGCAGGAGCATCCGACCAGATATGGCAATAATATTCAATGCATGGACGAATGGTAGATTTATAAATGTGCAAGATGGATTCTGAGGAGAAACACGAGATGAATAGCTGGAGCATCCGACCAGATATGGCAATAGCATTCAATGCATAGACGAATGGTAGATTTATAAATGTGCAAGATGTATTCTGAGGAGAAACTCGAGATGAATGGCTGGGGCACACGATCAGATATGGCAATAATATTCAATGCATGGACGAATGGTAGATTTATAAATGTGCAAGATGTATTCTGAGGAGAAACTCGAGCTGAATGGCTGGGGCACACGATCAGATATGGCAATAATATTCAATGCACGGACGAATGGTAGATTTATAAATGTGCAAGATGTATTCTGAGGAGAAACTCGAGATGAATAGCAGGAGCATCCGACCAGCTATAGTAACAGTATTCAATGCATAGACGAATGGTAGATTTGTAAATGTGCAAGTTTAGGATTAATTACATTACAGACCGTTCTCCATATGTTGTCAAAACCTTAACATAAATAGCAGGAGCACCCGACCAGATATGGCAACAGTATTCAATGCGTGGATGAATAGAAGATTATATGAAAGTTATTGATCCGGATAAATATCCTAGTTTTAATCATTTAATATAGAAAATAATAATTACTAATAATTCATCACCTCAATAATCTCTCCTATATAGGAATAGGTCGTTTCGGCCTAGCCTATTCGGAGTAGCCGATTCGGCGTTGCCAATTCAATTTTGGTGGGAATTTTCTCGACAAAGGGACGTTTTGGTGTCGAATTAGTAATCAAGAAGTGACCTTGTTTAGCTTATCTTTAACTCTCTCTCTCCCATTCTTAATAGTCAAATTAGATATTTTATTGATAATAGTTTTAATTGTCAAATACTCCGATTAGCCCAAAGTTATAATTTTGCATAGAATTTGAAACTTGATTAAACTTTATTTTTTCAGTGTTTTAAACCCCATCATTCGAAATGGCAACAAATATTTTGTCAAAGAGTGGAAGAAACAAAGTGATATAAGATTGAAATCATATTTGACGCAACGAGTAAAAGTGATGAACAAATAAAAAATGTCATATTGGAAGTTGAACCATTAGCACCTATTGAATTCCTTAAAGGTGTTGCTCATAATTACGAAATGAAAAAGTAAATTTTAAGACTAAAAGATTTACAAAGTTTTTTTAATATTTCTTTTTTATGATACAGTTTTTGAAACTTAAGTTTATCAGTTTAAAAAAGGTCTAACATTTGATTTGAAGAATAAATGACAAAAAATATCGATTAAAAGATTGAAGTTTTCATTTTCCTTGCAAGAAATAATATCTTTTAAGAAGAATAACTTGGAAATGTTCTGAGGCCGAATCAGCAACGACGAAACGTAACAAACCTGTAAAAGATATTGTTGTTTCTTTATTCTTATCTGGGGATGGTATCTCGCACACTAACAATCAAGAAACAATATTACATTCATATATTTGCTAAACATGTACCACACTCTCTCGTAGGTTAACCTGTCATTAGTTAAAGTTTAGTGCAATTCACGAAAATATATATCAGTATATGTAAAATAATAAGGTGCAAAGAAAGACTCAAATTTCTAAAATTCGTCGAAATAAAAGCCGAGCAGCCAACATTAAATTCGGTATCTTTCACCATAGAGAAGCATATATTCAAGTGCGTTTAAAAATAAAATACGCGTAAAATAATCCAGTTTGATCATTTAAATGGCGTCAGCTTAAGGGACTTGACTGTTTATGAGTACTTATTTTCAAATTTTTGCTGTCTGAAAGGGGCGTAAGACAAGGATGCGTCTTTTCACCGGATCTATTCAATTTATACAGCGAGACTATTCTGAGAACCCTAGAAGTTATGCCAGGATTCGTCATTGGAGGCCACAATTTAAACAATATAAGGTACACAGATGATACAGTGCTGATAGCAGACACAGAAAGAAAACTACAAGACCTCCTACAGAAGGTAGCTGAAGAGAGTGATAAGAAAGGACTAGAAATAAACTGCAAGAAAGCCGAATGCATCAGGTGGATGCCGGAACGAGGGTTGTGTGGTATAACAGGAGAAAGTGTGCTAAGAGCCACAAGGGACAAGGAGATGTGGAAAGCCATGATCGCCTACGTTTTGAAAGGACATGGCACATAAAGGAAGAAAAAGGAAAGACAGCAAACATTTGAAAATAAGTTCTCAACTGCGAAAGTAATTAATTTATGCACTAGTTACTGGTATGAGTATTTATCCAGCTCTCCCAAGGCTATAGAACCCAATTTGTCCTGTTATTTAAACCATAGCTGGAAGTGAGAAGAGATTAATTAATACCTTTCCCAAGGTTATTTGAGCGTAAGTGAGTGCAATAAATTCAACTGGAATTCGAACTCGGCTCTCCGATTTCTCGTTCCGAACTGATATCCACTGCATCACAACGCACATCCGTTGCTATGGTAACGGAGCTAAAGTACGCAGGCCAAAGCCATTTGGCACAGAGTGATCTTGAACTCTGTCGTGCAGAGTTAGAATGTTGTGCAGCAGTTTTTGGCTAAGTCGAACCTTCCCCAAGTCCGACAACCACCCTATTCTTCAGATCTCGCCCCCTTGTAACTTTTTTTTCTTTACAAACATCAAGACACACTTGAAAAAAAAAAGTTCTCAAGATGTCCAGAGAATCCAAGAGAATGCAACGAGGCAGCTACTCGCTATCTCAAAAGTGGAATTCGAGGAATGTTTCCACGAATAGAAAGGACGCTGGATAAACTAGGCGGCTACTACTTCAGAAGAAGTCACTCAGTTAAGTGCCATACGTGATAAAGGCTAGGCGATCATGACTGGGTAGAAGTTATCCCGCAGTAGCTTTCTGCGGTAGACAGGTTGCTAGCCAAGGCGATAGAACCCAATCTGTCCTGTTATTTAACCCATAACTGGACGGGCTAGACGGATTAATACCTCCCCGATTTCTCGTTCCGAGCCGATATACACTGCACCACAACTTCGAAAAAAATTAAATGCCGAATTGATATTTTTTGTAGTTTACATTTACACCAGTCCCGGTCATTTTTTTTTTTATGATCGTATTTCCCCAAGTAAGGTATTATAGAGCCACTGTTGTGCAGTTACATAGGAGGAAAGTTATGAGAAAGAGTGACAGGTTATAGGTGGTGTCAGGAAGTGGATAAGAGTAGGATATGAATACTGATGAGAGTGGAGTGGACGGAGAAGGGAGCATGAGAGAGAAGATGCAGGTTAGTGAGATAGGAGATGATTATTGAATTTACATTTAAATTCTTGTATATTGTAGCTGTCAGGAAAGCAAATTAATGGAAGGGAATTCCACTGGCGGGAAGTGCGAGAAAAGAGGCTACTGGAGTAGAATTTGCGTTTACATTTTATTGGTTTCACAGTAAAAGGGTGGGACTTAGTTGCTAATCTTGTGATTCTAGTAAATTCGTATATATGGGACACCAGTGAGCTAGGTTCATCGGAGTTGAAGCCGTGAAAGTACTCGTAAAAGAGAGACAGGGAAGCCACACTGCGCCAGTGAGAAAGTGACTATATCCGAGCTGCCAGGTCGGGATCGATAACATTGCAGATTCTCCGTCGAATCTTTCTTAGTAAATCTAGTAAGTGTCCTGTTTGTTCCGTCGTCTTTGCTGTGAAAGAGAGTATAAATTATTCGTTAACAAATGGTTTCACTCCCAAAAATTCAATTTATATTCGAAGCAACATCATTTCTATTTCCATAGATACATAGAAACAAAGAAATGATAGTGTTATGAATAATCAAGAGTGGCTTCCCCTTGTTTTGCCTCTCTCCTCTTTGGGAGAGCTATTTCTGTATTCTCAGTTGAATAAAGCTTTCTTAAAACCGATGTGGGAATAGCATATGCTATCCACCCCAGTTTCAGGTCAAAACATATTGGAACGATCCAATATCAGCGAAATAATCAATCACACTCCACCCACGTCTATTGAACAGGTGAAGAGGCTCATCCCTTGTTTCCTGTTTAGGATGTGGTTTCCGGTTTTTCTCTTTTCCAATCTTTTCACTCTTTTTTTTTTTAATTTTTTTTTTCAATTGGAGTAGATAGACTAAACTATCGCCCGGTTCACACTCCACCCACGTCTATTGAACAGGTGAAGAGGCTCATCCCTTGTTTCCTGTTTAGGATGTGGTTTCCGGTTTTTCTCTTTTCCAATCTTTTCACTCTTTTTTTTATTTTATTTTTTTTTCAATTGGAGTAGATAGACTAAACTATCGCCCGGTTCACTCCACCCACGTCTATTGAACAGGTGAAGAGGCTCATCCCTTGTTTCCTGCTTAGGATGTGGTTTCTGGTTTTTCTCTTTTCCAATCTTTTCACTCTTTTTTTTAATTTTTTATTTTTTTCAATTGGAGTAGATAGACTAAACTATCGCCCGGTTCACACTCCACCCACGTCTATTGAACAGGTGAAGAGGCTCATCCCTTGTTTCCTGTTTAGGATGAGGTTTCTGGTTTTTCTCTTTTCCAATTTTTTCACTCTTTTTTTATTTTATTTTATTTTTTCAATTGGAGTAGATAGACTAAACTATCACCCGGTTCACACCCCACCCACGTCTATTGAACAGGTGAAGAGGCTCATCCCTTGTTTCCTGTTTAGGATGTAGTTTCCGGTTTTTCTCTTTTCCAATCTTTTCACTCTTACGTAGCCCCCTGCGCATCAGTGGCGTTTTCGCCTTGCTTGGGGTGATATGATTAAAAAAAAAAATCGCAGTCACGGACTGCGTTTTTATCAATCTCATTGGCCTAAACCCAGTTTCGCGCCAAAATTCAACAAGCTCATCTGAGCCGATTCAAAACATATATAAACCACATTTTCGAATCAAAATTTCAATGCACCCCAAAGTGCTAGCCGAATCCACGCTGGTCACCGTCAACAACCTCGACCAGCCGCACTTTACTTTCGCGCGCTAGCATCCTAAGTGCTAATGGATTCTGAGGGATCACTCATTTCATTCTTCACATACTGAAATACCTTCCTCACTACCGTCAAGAACTTCACCCACTTGCTTCAAAAATATTCACTGGATATTTCTCGACCACCGATATTTTTAATCTCCGTGATATTCATATTAATACTGATTAACTTTATGTAACGCAAAAAAAAAAAAAAAATGAATACTGAATATTCTTATAATTAAAAGATTAAGATATTTCGCCTACTTCAAATATATAGGATGTGCGTTGTGGTGCATTGGATATCGGCTCGGAACGTGAAATATGGGAGCCGAGTTCGAATTCCAGCCGAATTCATTGCATTCACTTACGCGCAAATAGCCTTGGGAAAGGTATTAATCGGTCTATTCCATGCAGTTATGGGTTAAATAACAAGACAGATTGGGTTCTATAGCCTTCGTCGGCAACCTGTCTACCACAGAAAGCAATGGCAACCTACTGCGGGATAACCTTCTGCCCAGTCAGTAATGTCTCTTTCGAGACATGATCGCCCAAGAGTGTATCACGTATGGCACTTAACTGACTGACTGACGTAAATCTCATTTTTGTTTCTACAACCTACATTACGTGCAAATCTATGAACATTCGCCTCACCACACTTCGGTTGTATCTTTCTAACGAATCGAACTTTCGTCACTGAAACAAAAGTTTATTTCATTCTTGACTATTTCGTGTTAAAACTAATCTTAACATTATTCGTCATTTCGACATCACATGTCTATCTTCATATGTGAATTTAATTGTATTTCTTGAACTGTTTAAATTGTTTTTCGTTTATATAAAATTATTGTTATATTTTGTTTGCACAGTCAGTTGTTTGAGTTAGTCATTTCTACATTTTGTCTGGATTGTCATTTCTTGTGAAAGTGAAATTAAAAATAGTTCTTAACTTGGTTAAGAACACGAACACAGCCTTACTAAACCTTACTCCATCAACCACAAGGTCGCGACACCTACACATACATATTTTTGTCATAGAATTAAAAACGTGAGACGTTTACTTCAAAAACAAGCAAAATCTGAACTGAAAATCTAAAATCTAAATTAGAATTATATTAGGTTTAAACCCAACAACCGACAAATTAATTAAAAGAACACTTCAAGTATTTGAAAAGGACTGAAGAGCAATTACCCTAGGTTGGCCACTTTACGTTATCAAATAATGGATGGTTTTCATCGATCTCTATTCTTTTTCTTTCTTTTACTTAAAAAAACTCTAAGCGTTCAATTTTTAAACTAAAAAAAAATGTTCGTGCGCAAATAGTTTCACCACCAAAAACATAGAAAGGAATGAATTATGACTTCAAAATCTTCAGATATTTACCTAACAAAAGAGTCAAAATTAGAATCGAATGTTCTTAGAGTGAAATAAAATGTTAACTCAATACAGAATATGTAATTAAAATGTTAACTCTACACAGAATATGTAATTAAAAGAAATAAAAAACAATTTAAACATGTCCTTGTTTTCGACAGAAAAATAAAAGGGGCAAAATGCATAACATAAAATTGGCAATCTCCAATTGAACAATTGAATATTTAGTTTATTTTAATTTAAATTTTCTTTAGTGTAATACAGTTTATTTTTCTTTGTACATAACGCTGCAGTTTGCAATTTTACAATATGGCTATCACGCGTTAAAAACTGATTTCGGTCCAATCACGTTCGATGCACAGAAAGAACGTTATCTCACGAGAAAACGTGATTTGATCCAGTCGCATTTAGAAGTTAAAAAATCCTGTGAAATGGTACGTGACTTCTGCTTAACGAATATTTGAAAATGAAAAGAATATTCAACTATATTCATGTATCCGATTTCATCATCTGTTTTGGGGCGAATGCTCAATTTACAATGTAAATAAAATTCTAAAGCTTACTGTGTCGCCGTGAATACGCAAATATGGCAGCGAAAATGTTGCTTCTTTGCTTCTCCGAATTCTTTTCTTTTTATTAATATTACATTTCTTTCTCAGAACAATTTCTTAAAACAGTAAAACAAAAACTAAAGATAAATTCAACAGATACAACTCAACAACGGACAGTCTTTGAACATGCCTGGTTAGATATATATTCTTACAACAGTCAAAGAAAGAGCAATGTCGAGTACTTGAACGCATATTTATTGCGAATGATCCTGCGATCAAAGCATTTTTGAGGATCAGGAAGAGACAACTGAAGTTTCTGGGACATGCAATGAGAAAGGAGGACTTGGAAAACCTGAAACTAACAGGCCAGATAGAGGGGAAAAGAGACAGAGGAAAGCAGCGGATAACATATTTGAAGGTCCTGAGTAGGTGGATGACAGAACGGGGGCTGCGAGACGTTACAGGAGAAAGCGTGCTAAGGGCCACCAGAGATAGGGAAACGAGGAAGGCCGTGATCGCCTACGTCCTGAAAGGACAAGGCACATAAAAAAAGAACATATACATTTCGGCTACATTAAAAAACAATTTAAAAGTTTAAAGTTTCAACCTTTCTTTCCCCATCTGTATGCATGTGTAATTACATCAACGTAAACATCACTTTAGTCTGATGAAGTCCCAAAGCACAAAACGCGACACACGAACAAATTATACATAAAAGTTTATAATTTGGGAATTATTTCGAACTTTTGTTCACATATTGGTTGATATAGGGATTATAATAGACACAGCGTTTCGACCAAGTACCTTCTGGTCATCATCAGGTGTCCATAGATTGGTTGATGTGAAACGTTATAACACCTATCTCAACCAAGATGAGAACAAAAGTTCGAAATAATTCAAGATTATTGATAATGACTCATCTCAGAAATAAATAAAAATTATGACAAGTGGCACGAACCCACTAACATAATCCAGTTGTCAAATTTAATATTTACTATAATAGCCTTTTGATCACAGCCTTCATTCTGTCAGACATTGACATCACAAGCTTCTTCAATGTATCTAATGGTATCTCCTTCCAAGCAGCTTGTATTTGACACTGAATATAAAAGGTTCCAAAGATACACCACAAAAGTCTCTCGGGACGGTGGCGTAGTGTTTATAGTAGTTGGTTATACACGTGTTAGTATTATCTAGCGGTCATGAGTTCGATCCTTGGGCTTGGTAGTAAGCGTACCAAATTCCAACATGAAATAATTGATTTTACAGGATATTTCGCAATAATCAACGAAATATTCCACATCAGCTAATCTATTGACACCTGATGATGACCAGAGTGTACTTGGTCGAAACGTTGTGTCTATTATAACACCTATATCAGCCAAGATGAGAACAAACCTTGAAAATAATTCCAGGATTATTGAAAATTACTCATCTAAAAATTAAATACAAATTATAAAAGTTTATACATACAATTTAAAATTGATACAAATAAAATTTGTCGCTTAGCTGATTGATGTTATAGTTATCACCTCGATTCCACAGCTTCGTAGATTAACATTTTTGCAATCTTTCCGTCCACTCGTCAGGAGGATTCAGCAGCCGAGTACTGGTTTTTCAAATTTTTGCGCTGTCTTTAGACGTTTGAGATAATCAATTTTTGCGCTAATTACTGGTATGAGTATTTACTCAGCTCCCCCATTAGAACGAGTTGGGACAGGAGGTCATTTTTTAAATCGGGGAACACGAGCGTAGAGGCTCGGCTCAATGGTCAAAGATTACCTGGTCACCGCTAACGTGGTAACTTAGTACAAAGCACTAGTTATTGGTATTAGGTTGATTGCCCCCCCTCTCTCTCTCTTTCTCTCTCTCTCTCTGGGAGTGTCGAAGGTCATCATTTTTTGTCTCCTTATATTCTCTCATTATTCCTTTTCCATTCTTTTTCTCTTTTGGGTCTGAGGGTCAAGGATGATATAACTATGCCATTTCCGGTATCATAGACAAAACATTTGTTTTTGTATCTTAATTCGTCTTGAAAATATTCTTGGCATTTTTTAGGAGGAGGTTATTTGGGAGGTAGGGTGACATTCTGTTTATATTTTATTTCTCGTTTAAATATCTTTTTGATAAATTGATGCTTAAATGGCAAAGTAAATATTTGTTTATAAGTTTTCACGTACCCATAATTTCATTTTTATTATTTAGTAGGTAGTAGTTGGCTTTTTATCTGGCTTGATGTTATCTTATATATTAGGATATTAATTATGGAAGGTTGTATTTATAACAGTATTTTTGTTGTTATTTGAATATATATATCTCCGAGTGAATACAGAACGAAGAAAGAATTTTACAACGTCCAAAACATTAATTTCAAACAGTGCTCGATATATAATATATATAGCTGTGAATATTTATTATAAATTATATTTTAGAACATGTACATAATTTGTTTTATATATCCACTACAAATGGTACATTTGTTTCGACATTGAAACATCAATGTCTCATCAGGCGGTGTGGATAGGAATGGAAAGCTTCTTTTCTTATAGTTGGTCAGTTGTGTGTGGGATGTTGGTGGGGGTTAGTGATAAGGGAACAAGTCTCGTGGATTGACCGTTAGAATTTTGAAGAAATACATGTTCTAAAATATAATTTATAATATATATATATATATATATATATATATATATATATATATATAGGCAGCAGATAGTTATCTAAACATATTTTGTTAAATATAACAGACAATGAATGTCTTTTATGCTTAATCATGAGCGTATTAAACATTGTAGTTTGGCTTCAATTTAAATTAAAGAAAGATGGAAGGTTGTTTGAATGGAAGATAGTAGAATGCCGAAGATTTTAATGTCCAGCCAATTGATTGATGTGGGCTCGAAACATTGGAAGGCCTCTACTTCGTTATGAAGACCAACTGAAGTACAATCTCAGAGCAGCTAAAATACCAGTGACTCCTTTGAATCGTCTTCTTTAGATCGAATGGAGTGGAGATCAACTTGTCATCGTGGCATTGCAAGTTTTGATCGAAATCACCTCCAACATTTTGATGCATTCCGTTTCGAAACTAAAACTCGATCTTTTGTGCGAATTTCTCCATCTGTGGCGACGTTCAAATTCCTAGTTTGTCATTTTTTTCTGCAAATGCAAGGCTGGTTTGAAGACTCACACTCGCCATAAACACCCAGAATTCGGGTCTGCATTGGAGGCTTCTTATTCTGAAACGGACGGTTTCAATTGCTCACTCTGCAGACTTTTATGCAAATCCAAGGCAGGATTGTTGACGTATCGGACACTCATACGTCGAAATCGATGGCAGATCCAATCAACACAAACAAATACATTTATTTTCCCATAATGTTTTGTTTTCGGTTATAAGAGGGATGTTAAATTCAATGGTCGAAATAGTCATCCGATTTTGGAAAATTTGAATTTTTTTTATATGTAATAAAGTTTAGCTCTGTAAAAAATAAATTTCATTACATTCAGTTTTCTCGCTGGATCAGTGTTAATATCTAATATAAATCAGATCCATTGAGATTTACCTCCAAGTCGTTTTTTCGGATTTATAACAAATATATATATATATATATATATATATATATATATATCTGTTTTTGATCATAATTAAATTAGACCAGTACACAGCTATATTAAAAAGTGTTCAATACATGTTATATTGTGAATCTTTCGAATATTTCCTATTTAGAAAAGAGTTATTTACAACCTTTCAGTATCTTTAGGCGATTTATAATAACTGATATATATATATATATATATATATATATATATATATATATATATATATATATATATATATATATATATATATATATATATATATATATATATATATAATCCCGCCTTCTTCTACTGGACGCTTGTGGCTTAGGGGTAGAATCGTCGACTTACGCCAATTCGGTCGGTTTTCAATCCTGGGTGAGGAAGCGACCGGAGTCTAAGCCGTACTGATGAGCTGTAATACAGCGAAACAGATCTGTCTGCAGATGACTATAGTATATATATATATATATATATATATATATATATATAAAATCTCGGAGCAACTAACATAGCAGTTGATTCCTTCGAATTGTCTTATTCAGATCGAATGGGGTGGAGGTCAACTTCTCATCGAGTTATTGCAAGTTTTGATCGAAATCGCCTCCAACATCTTGATGCAGTCCGTTTGGAAACTAAAACTCGATCTTTTGTGATTTTTTCCATCTGTGGCGACGTTCAAGTGCCCAATTTGTTATTTGTTCAAGGCTGGTTTGAAGACTCACACTCGCCATAAACACCCAGAATCCGGGTCTGCATTTCTTATTCTGAAACGGACGGTTTCAAATGCCCACTCTGAAGCCTGTTCTGCAAATCCAAATCAGGCTTAAGACAGAAACATAAAAATTTGATGTTCCGTGTACCGAATTGAACCCTCATTTGTGGAAATCGATAACAAATTTGTAGGGGTGTTTTCTCTTATTTATTTTTTGAATTTCTAGAAAGTGATTCTTTCAAAAAATATTTTACCGTAAAATTCTTCTGATTTTTCTCACATACGTTAATACATCTACAAGACAGTTTTACCCAAATTTTTCTTCCTTCTTCGTTTATATACCGTGTACGTCAGGACGCAGAGAATCAGGAATCTTTACATCTTCCTTGTCGGAAATTTACAGATGTAACGGGTCTCCTGATTGGCTGATTTAACCCGAACCTCGTTTTGAACTTTAGGCGGGCTTTACCAGAGGTTTTTGTTTTTTTTCTGATGGTTTTGTTCGCTCCTTTTTTTCTTTCAGCTAGCACGAACAGTATCGGACGTATTTGTGCCGCTCCGGATTTTTGTTGCAGCGGGGCCTAAATTGGCGCCCACTTGTCTCGCTATATCGAGACCATCTTACCAATTCTTTGTAATCTTTTAGGCTAATGCCACAACTTTGTAACAGAGAAAATCTCTTGTTAACCTTCTTACCTTAAAAAGGATACCCTATGGGCAAAGCCTTGCCTTCCTAGAGAAAAATTCTCTAAGCACTATCATCTTATACCAAGATAAGAAACTGTGAAAGAAGCTGACCCAGAAGAAAGTTCCTGTACGTCGCGGATCGCAGTTCCTTGTGTCTTTTTCATCCCACTCCTAGACGGAGGATACTATACCAAGCTAAGCAGAGAAAAGAGACTATACCAAGCTACACAGTAGCAGCAAAATTCAGCATATTTTTGCAAGACAAATAAATTGTTTTTTCTATACCAGGTATGTCTTGTTATGTTTGATAATTTCCTTTCACTGCTTAAGCGCTAAGCTATGTGAATATATTTCTCACATCCTGTCCACTGTAGCTTTTAATACATTTTGTTAATTATCCCAAACCCTGTCGTGCCATACATTGGCTTACTCCCAGCATGTCTGTCACACGCTATTTTTCCCTATCTCTCTTCCCTCCATCCGCCCTGTGAGTGTCAGATTCTTCAAGCCCTCCTTCCTCATTACATGTCTCAGAAACTTCAATTGTCTCTTTCTGATGTTAATGATAAATTTCCTCGTCGTTGTTTCCGTGTTCGGTCCATGGTATCCTCAGCATACTTCTGTAGAACCCCATTTCTGTTGCTATGAGTCTCTCCTTGATTTTTGATGAGATTGTCCAGCATTTGCTGCCATATAGGAGGACAGATATCACATAACAGTCCAGTTCTTTTTTCTTTGTTTCCAACGATATTTTTCTGTCTCTCAATATTCTGCTTAGCTTTTAGAATGCGTCTTTAGCCATCCCAATTCGCCTTTGGATCTCAGTATCACACTTTCCGTCTTCTGTTAGAATGCTTCCTTGGTAGTTAAACTTCTGCGTCTGTTTAATTTTAGTATCCACGTTCTGGCATTTCGGTGTCCAATTTTTGCTGATGATCATGCATTCAGTTTTCTTGTAGCTTATGTTTAGTCATTTCTTCTCGCTTTCCTTTGTTATATTCTGTAGAAGGTCTTGTAGTTTGCGTGTCTGCTATCAGCACTGTATCATCTGCGTATCTTATATTGTTAAGATTGTAGCCGCTGATATCGAATCCTAGTAGGATTTCTCTCAGAATTGCCTCGCTGTATAGGTTAATTTTGTTAAGAAACTTAAAAAAGTTGAACCCATGATACAGTTTACCTCTGCTTCTAACAACACTTTACCATTCCTAGATAGCAATGCTATATAGAATAAATAACGGTCGTTCTTTGGATGCTTACAGAAAATCTACCAACAAGAATGTCGTTATCAAATTCTAAAACACACAAATTCTATTACAAATTTATTGTTTCGCTTTGGCGTCAAGCATATAAGATTTTAAGCGAAATTTTCAAGTTTCTAGAAAGCGTAATCATTTTTACAGCAAAAAATTATTTTACGTTTTCCTCTTAATAATGGCACATATATTTTGACAATAAAAGTTTTTTTATTATGTTTTTCACTTTTTTTTTATGATGTAGTCGCCTATTTTGGTGAATTGTTAGAGGTATCTACCTGAAGGTGGAGATTATTTTTACAGTTTACATATTAAACGAAGTATATATATATATATATATATATATATATATATATTATGTTTTAGAACATGTACATAATTTCTTCTACATATGTCCTCTTCCCTACAATCATATGGTTGTTTCAGTATTTGGATTTAAACACCTCTTTGGGGGAAATAAAGGTTTGGAATCATTTTCTGTTTATATTTGGTTCGTTGTTGGAGGTTGGTTGGGGTTATTGGTAATTAAGTGAATGTCTCGTTTTGATCGTTAGACTTTTGAGGAATTTGGTGTGTAAGTGTGAAATTGTTGATTAATGGTATTATCTGTTGGAATGTATGTTTTATCTTTTTATCGGTTGGGTATATCTTTTGGTTACGATTTCTAAGAGGTCTCTGTTGAGTGGTCATTTTTATGGTTGGCTATCGTTTAATTGGTTGATGTCTGCTGTTAGTGGACCTAATTCATGTATTTACTTTGATCCTGTGTCTAGATTTTCATAGACGTGATAGGGGTGGGGTATATATATATATATATATATATATATATATATATATATATATATATATATAAAGGAAAACAAACACGTCATTTAGATGGGTTATAAATTATAATTCATAATGAATTATAATTCATAACCAATCTAAATGACGTGTTGAGTTTTCCTTTATAAATATCATATTGCTCTGGATAGCATCCATTGAGCTCTCTATACACATATAAGACTTAGTATTTTATATTAAGTTGATCTTGTTGGATTATCCTCGCCGTTTACGGACTGGACATCTATATCTATATATATATATATATATATATAGTGAGGTGAATTAATAAATATACGTTAGAATGTTCGCATATGTATAGTATTATTATTCACGTGTTAATAAAACAGTGCTCAATGTATGAACAGAGCTGCATTATATATATATATATATATATATATATATATATATATATAAATATACATATTGTCCATCGTCTATGACACCACTCAGAATTTCATGCGTTATGTAATCATCAGGTGAATATTTCAAACTGACAGTTTAATAGATTTGAATTTAAGTTCACTCGATGTTCATGGGAATTAAATCTTATACTAGTTAAGTTACTGCTTTTTTAATAACAAGATAACATTTAGATATTCTAAAATGACAGATAGATAAAAATTTAAATTTAAACTTAAAATCTAAAAATAAAATCTAAAATAATAAATATTTTTTAAATGAATGGAGAAGAAATCAAAGGGGCGTAAATTATAAAACGTAAAAATTTAAATATTCTAGTATTACATGAAGATAAAAACTTAAAATTTTAAATAAAAATAAAATTAAATTAAAATAAAGTAAAAATAAAAACAAACAGTGAAATTTCGATTTAGAATTAAAAATAAACAATGCAGGGAGCAAAAATTAAAGAAGTTTAATTCATAATTGTTAAAAGTAATATTGCGGTAGAAAGAAAGAAAGAAAGAAAGAAAGAAAGAAAGAAAGAAAGAAAGAAGAAGGAAATAAAGAGGCAAACTTTTAGAAGAATTTATATCAATTTGGGTCTAAAAATTTAAGTGAGTATTTTTCTATGACAGCATATAGTCATTAAATCACATTTTTGTTAAGCAAATTAGGATTATTGATATGGTTTAAGATGACAATTTTTTCTAAAAGGCATAGATTACATCTATCTCCTTTTTCGTTATAAGATTTGAATTTATCTACGATATTTCAAGTAATAATTAGGTTCCTGTTGTTGTATTTTATTTTCCAATAATATATGGATAAAGCAATACTTTAGCTGTAATTACTGTTGTTTAACCCTCTAGGGCCATTCGTATCATATTTGATACAGTATGAAAACAAGCCTTGAAAGAAATATTTTCCTGAAAAATTTTTTAAGAGAAATATTTTATAAATTTCAAATGAAAGCAGTACTGACTGCTCAGTCAATGAATACCAAATGTTTCCTTATAGGGAAATACTGTATCAAATATGATACGAATGGCCCTAGAGAGTTAAAGACAATATGTGGTTGTTAAATCACCTGTAAGAAGTACTTAAAAAGTAAAATTTAACATCATTATCATCCGAATGAATCCGAACTCTAAAAAAACAATAATTTCGGACATACATTGGCCATTTAATGGGTAGGTTTTATTTTCTCGATAGTTACAATGGTTGTTAGAAGGATCAGTTTTGCTATTAGTTGGGTGACTTATGTTGTTTATTTGGGCCAAGGATGTGCGTCTTGGTGCAGTGGATATCTGCACGGAACGAGAAATCGGGAAGCCGAGTTCGAATTTCAGTAGAATTCCTTGCATTCACTTACGCGCAAATACCCTTGGGAAAGGTATTAATCCGTCTATTCCTTCCAGTTATGGGTTAAATAACAGGACAGATTGGGTTCTATAGCCTTGATCGGCAACCAGTCTACCGCAGAAAACAATGGCAACCTACTGCGGGATAATCTTCTGCCCAGTCAGTCATGTCTCTTTCGAGACATGATCGCCCAAGCATGTATTCACGTATGGCACTGAACTGACTGACAGTAATGTCAAATCAGTGAACATTTAATTTTCGTTTTATTTAGAGTGGTTACCAAGTCTAGATTGCCTGTCAAGCAACGCTAGGCAATCCTGGACAAGGAAAAGAAACAACTAAAAACGTTTTTGCGTACACACACACACACAAATATATATATATATATATATATATATATATATATATATCCGAGTGAGTATAGAATGAGGAGAGAGAAAAGAAAAAAAATTTTCCGTCCAAAACATTAATTTAAACCAGTGCTCAATATATGGTGTATAGAGCAGTGAATATTTATTATAAATTATGTTTTAGAACATGTACATAATTTATAATATATATGTCCTCTTCCCTTGTAGGGAAGAGGACATATATAGAAGAAATTATGAACATGTTCTAAAACATAATTTATAATATATATATATATATATATATATATATATATATATGAGATGATTTGTTTGAACATTATTTTTGATCGATATTCGTATTTATGTAGATATTATATTTTTAATTAAACAGTATTATATATTTATATCTACCGGCCTGATTATTTCGTATTAAATTTTTATTACGAAAATGTGTGTCATTCGGCAGAATTCGAATCTGCGACCCCTATCCACATAAGTGAAGCTACCATGTGATCTGGCACGTCTTAGACCTCTCGACCACGAATGGCCATCAGCCTAAACAAGTTTTTAATCAAGGCTATATAACACAATTTTCGATTCGTTGCAATAACCATATCTGCTCTGAAATATGATGAATTGGTGAATTTCTTTGACCAACAACTTATGTAATTTATAGTTGTTATTTTTTGTAACTTCACTTTAGCGCCTTCATGCGTGTTTAAAAATAAAAAATATGGGTATATGTATTTATAGATCGAATACAATGTTTATTCATAATGTTCAAATTATACAGAACCGTTTTGTATATCTCGAGAACAGGTCGCGCGGACTTGATACAATCTTTTGGTATTTCACTGCACATGTTTTGACAGGTAGTGATATGCATTTGAAGGGGTTTGTTTACGGTGCGACATTCATCCTTTTTCGTCATGCGCACCATCCATATATGAAAACGAAGGTAGTCACGCTCTATCTTCATTGATCAGAGGCTGAATTTTCACCAATCGCGATATACGACTGTTCTTTCAGTGTGGCCTTGTGCCTTGTGTGTCTATTGGGACAAGCTCAACCCAGACCTCAAGTGACAGTCGGACATTCGATCCATTGCTAAAGATGCTGGAAAAATGATCGGTTCACTGCACCGTCCCAGTAGCTACCAAACTACTCCTGCTTTCCTCTACCTTTGCAAGAGCCAGATCAGGCCAAAAATGGAGTATTACTGCAATATATGGGCAGGAGTTGCTCAGTCTACACTCTCCGCGTCTTTTTTGGTGATGGATTATTTTCCACCCTACAACCCCTTTTCCACAGACGAAATGTTGCTATCCTCTACCCTTACAAGAGCCAGATCAGGCCAAAAATGGAGTATTATTGCGATATATGGACAGTAGTTGCTCAGTCTACACTCTCTAGTCTCGATAAACTCTAAAAGCATCTCTGTGTCCTTTTTGGTGATGGATTATTTTCCACCCTACAACCCCTTTTCCACAGACTAAATGTTTCAAGATTGTCACTGCTCTATCGCTTTTTCAATCGAAAGTGATCAAATGACTTACATTTCTTAGTTCCATGAGTCCTACATAGCTAAGACTTGCGAGGCCATGCACTTTGCAGCGAACCACTCTCATTCCCTTTGTACTTTTTGGTGAGGTGTAAGTGCCACTCAAACAGATTCTTCCCACGAAACGCTTCATTGTGGAAACTACTCCCAAGAGGGTGCTTCCCCGAGCACTACAATCTTAACCTGTTCAAGTCTAGGGTTAACTGTTATCTTCCCTACATAAATTGTGCAACTCAATCTGTAACTATCTATCTTGAGTGGCTCTTGGTCCTTATACAGAGTGAACTTAATTGTAAATAAATGTCAGTCCTCATCATGGAGACAAAATTCGGGTTCTTGGTTGTTTTTTTTTTTTAAATAAACACGCCGTTGAAACAGCAGTTCCCGTATGATCCCCGGAATTAAGCAACGTCGAGCCTGGTTAGTACCTAGATAGGTGACCGCTTAGGAGTACAAAGCTGGCGTCTTTTTAATTTTTTTTCGGTTCTTTCATTCTGCAAGAACAGAGGTTGCCTTGTGCGTCAATATCGCCCCTTCAATTACCTTCCTTTACCACTGATGTTAAATGTAAATGCAGAATATGAAGTATTCTTTCAATGGGTCCCGCACTCTTTCTGCCAACCTGAGGCTAGTTTTTCGGAGATGGGGAGGATCTGTTTTAATAATTACTTTGTGTCTGGAGTCGCAAACGTATTCATTTCTTAAAATTTGCTTTGTGCGTGGAGTCACATATATAATTTTTGTCAATATTTATTGTCTAGAGTCTCTAATTTATGATATTAATAATTACTGTGCTGCTTTTGCAAATTGATTTTTTTGATAATTGCTATATACCATGACGAATCATTACTCTTTACACTGATAAAGAGAGTTAATTTCACAAGTGATCACAGGTCTTTACTTTTTTCTTTCTTAAATATATTTTAACAATTCAGTTATGACTGCGTTTAAATCATTGTTATTTCTTGTTATATATAGATATATATTTAGTCTGATCGATTTGAAACGTTAATTCATACTTTATTAGTCCTAAATAATTTCTGTTTTTGTTTGTTAACTTTCTTCACCAAAATTAAGTAAAAGTATACTCTTGTTCGAATTCCAGTCGAGTTCATTACATTCACTTACGTGCTAATACTTTTGGGAAAGGTAAAATCCATCTCTTCTCCCCCAACTCTGGGTAAAATAGCAGAACAGATAAAGTTATGTAGCCTTGAGTGGCAACCAGTCTAGGAGAAGGAAACTCTGAATTCAATCTATTATCTTAACGTATATGCACGTGCGGCTAGGGACCGCTTGTGAATAATTCAAATTCCTATTGAAATTCCTAGAATGATTTACACGTCCGAATGATTGCGACTTTTCCCACACTTGGTGTTCGTTCGTTCGGGTTCCGGCGGGTTCGTTTGATGAGATCAATGTGACAATAAGCCTCATAAATTAAGATAAAGAAAATTTATCTTCTATTTCTTTGCATCTCCTGCAAAAATTCAGGGAGCTGAAGTCCCAACCCCTACTAGAATGGTTAGTCAAATAATAGCTCCTATTATAGCCAGTCATTTAAGTGACATACGTGATATACGCTTGGGTGATCATGTCTCGAAAGAGACATAACTGATTGAGCAAAAGATTTCCCCGCATTAGATGGCCATTACTTTCTGTGGTAGACTGGTTGGCAACCAAGGCTATAGAACCCTATCTTTCTTGTTATTTAATCCATTGCTGAAGGGAGAAGACGGATTAATACCGTTCCCAAGGGTATTTAGGTGTAGGTAAATGCAACGAATTCAAATGGGATCCGAACTTGGCTTTCTGATTTCTCGTTTCGAGCCGATATACACTGAAACTTAGTCAAATAAGTAAGCTTACTAGAAAACTAAGATACTTCACCGCGAATAAAATAATTGTACTCACTTCACACAATAATGTATTGAGAAAAATAAGAGCCCCATGATCTTGTTCCTTACGAAGCTGTTTGTTTTTTCTTATTTTCTGCAGAAAATTACAAATATAATGAGAGTTACTGTCCCATTGTCATTTAAAAGTTAAATAAATAAATAAAAAGCTTGGTAGTGATCGGGGTATGTTTAGGTGAGAAGTTTCTAACAAAGGTGAGGATATTGACAGGAGCGTAGCTGTGAGGTAGTCAGAACTGTGCGAGACCGTTCAAAGGCCATCGACCTTAGAACTGCCCAAGCTGACATTTCAACATGGCGGCTAAACAAAAATAAACAAAAAAAAACGGACACACAGGCATTATGTCATCATGTCAGACTGAGTCCAATACAGTTAATTTTATTTTCTTCTTACGATAATTAAGACTCGGTAATCACCCAGAATGTGCGTTGTGGTGCATTGAATATCGGCTCGGAACAAGAAATCGGGGAGCCGAGTTCGAATTCCAGTTGAATTCATTACATTCACTTACGCGCAAATATCCTTGGGAAAGGTATTAATCCGTCTATTCCTTCCAGTTATGGGTTAAATAACAGGACAGATTGGGTTCTATAGCCTTGGTCGGCAACCCGACTACCGCAGAAAGAATGGCAACCTACTGCGGGATAATTTTCTGCCCAGTCAGTCATGTCTCTTTCGAGACATGATTGCACAAGCGTGTATCACGTATGGCACTTAACTGACTGAATCACCAACGAAAAGTGTCCAACCAGTGGCATTCTAGTTTTCTTTCTCCCCTTCTGTTACCCCCCCCCAACCCCACTGTATCTGTCTCACTTCTTTTCTTTCCCTCAGTCTTTGTCTCCGGGCCTCTCTACCTGTTTGTCTTCCTCTTTCTGCTTCCCTACACTTATTTATTTCCCTATCTGTCTTTCTCTCTAGTCATTTCTCTCCCACTTTCTTTTTCATCTACTACTATGTCTCCCTCTATCTCTTTCCTTCTACATATTTGTCTCGTTCTCTACCCCTCCTTCTGTTTGTTCCCCTCCTTCTCTTTGTGCCCCTCCTTCTTTTTGTTCCCCTCCTTCTCTTTCCCTCCCTCCTTCTCTTTCCCTCCCTCCTTCTCTTTCCCTCCCTCCTTCTCTTCAAATACCTCATTTTCTCTCTCGACCTCTTTCTCTACCACTCTTTAACTCTCCCGCTTTTTCCTCCATCTCTCTGTATCTCTCTCTCTCTTTCTCTCGATCGTTTTGTCTACCCGCTTCTCTTTCTCTTTATTTCTTTGTTTCCCACTCTCTTTCCTTACTCTTCTTTGTCTCTCTCTAACTCTTTCTCTCCCACTTTATCCTTCCCCACACTTTTCCTTTATCTCTTTGTCTCTCTGTCGATCTTTTTCTTCTACTCCTTTGTTCTTTATTTTTATTTTCCTCTACCTCTTTCTCTCCTACTCTTTCTCTCTACTTATTAGTCTTCCTCTCTTTTTCTCACTTATGCTCAAATAACCTTGAGAGATGTATTAATCCGTCTCTTCTCCCTCCAGCTATGGATTAAGTAGCAGAACATTGAATTCTACAGTCATGATTAGCAACCACTCTACCGCAGAAAGTAATGGCAACCTAGTGTGGGAAAATCTTCTGCTCTGTTAGTAATGTCTTGAAAGAAATATGATCGCATAAGCGTTTATCACATACAGTACTTAACTGACTGATATATATATATATATATATATATATATAGAGAGAGAGAGAGAGAGAGAGAGAGAGAGAGAGACGTATTTGTTATACGTTATTTGTCTGTATTTCTGTGATGAGGTAGTATTTACATTATATGGTTTTTTTTTTCTAGTATAAAGTAAAAATACTAGAGAAAACCATTAACATTAAAAATTATGATATGAACTCTGGTAAAAATAATACTAGAGAAAACCATTACCATTAAAAATACTAGTCAGTCAGTTAAGTGCCATACGTGACACATGACTGACTGGGTACATGATTATCCCACAGTAGGTTGCCATTGCTTTCTGCGGTAGACTGGCTGCCAGCCAAGGCTATAGAACACAATCTGTCCTGTTATTTAACCCATAACTGGAGGGAAGAGACGGATTAATATCTTTCCCGAGGGTATTTGCGCGTAAGTGAATGTAAGGAATTCAACTGGAATTCGAACTCGGTTCCCCGATTTCTCGTTCCGAGGCGATATCCACTGCACTACAATACAAAAAAATCTAGAGAAAACAGTAATATAAAAAATTTGAATATGAAGTCTGGTAAAAATTGTTACGGAACAGTAGGTTTATAAGTCCCAGAAATTCAGTTGTTGTTGGATATATATATATATATATATATATATATATATATATATATATATATATATATTATCATTTCGCCTGAAGCAAGGCATAGCAGACACTGGTGAGTGATGAGAAAGAGGAACAGGTTACAGGTGAGTAAGAAAATGATGAGAATACAGGTGTGAAGAGGGCTGCATATGAGTTGAGTGGAAAGGAAGAAGAATATGATACAAGGGTTGTCATTGAAAGATGTGAGTCAAGAAGATAAGAGATAGCAATTGATTTTGCATTTAAATTCTCGGAGATTGTCGCTGTCAGGCAAGCAAGTATACGGAAGAGAATTCCACAGGAGGGAAGTGCGAGCAAAGAAGCTGAGAGAGTAGAAGTTTCAGTTACATTTAATAGGTTTCACTGTAAAAGGGTGGGACCTAGCCGCTAGTTATAGTAGCTCGAGTAAATTCATGCGGTGGGGGCACCAGGGGGCTAAGCTCATCAAATCAGAAGCCGTGAAAGTATTTATAGAAGCGACAAAGGGACATAGTTGATTAGTTCCAGTAGTTTGTGAGTTCTAGTTGATTATATTTGTGAGTTCAATACCAGGCAATAGCAGTGGTGAACAAGTAACTTAGAGAGTCGGGTTGGAGGGAGATATCCCATGACTACCAAAAGAGCTTCCGCACAAGGAATGAGAATGATATACCCCAGTGATTGTAATAAAGGGCTCGGTACGAAATTTCTAGCACCTGAAGAAGGCCGTTGCGTACAACAGCTGTAACGTCATACAAATGGCGACCAAAATGAGCAAATAGTCGGAATAATGTAAATAGTGTATTTGTTATACATATTATATACTGCTATTTGTACTTACAAATGCCCTTTGTAAAGGTATGAATCCATCTCATCTTTTCTATTCCAACTTTGGTTCAAATAGAAGAGTAAAGGAAGGAATACTCTGTCATTAGTCATTAGGACAGGCAACGGGAAACCATTTGAGTATATTTCCTAAGAAGTCGTAGTTATTTAAACTTATTTATAAATGGAACTTTGTGTGTGTGCGTGTGTGTGTGCGTGTGTGTGTGTGTGTGAGTATGTGTGTATCCGTTAGATATGAACTCCGAAACGGCTGAACAGATTTTCTTGAAAATTTACACAGTTGTACTATAAGCGTCTGCGAGTGTTCTTAGCTAGGATTTGTGTCGAGGTACTCCCGATAAATATCCAAAATCGATAATCGAAAAAATCGGGTTATAGAAGGAGTGGTTCGATTTTAATCCAATTTGATACACTCATGGACAAAGACATAAGAAACGATATTCAGAAGTTTCAAGGTTGCAGTGTTTACAATAGTGCAGAAAATCGATAATATATATATATATATATATATATATATATATATATATATATATATAAGGCAAGATATTTGTGAGTGTGTCTGTTTATCTGCCTGTATGTCTGTATTTTTTTTCAGCCCTTTTAGTTTAGTTTTTGCTTCGGGTTTGACTCTAAGTAGGTATAATTGTAGTTCTTAGTCTCAGCCATGATACCATTTACTCAGAGGACTTATTTAGCCTTCAAAATTCAGTTTACGACGAAAAAACTTATTTGATATCGATACCAGGAAATCAAAATTTAACATAAATCCATTCATTTTTCTTTCAGTCTACGGTTTCGCTTTAACTAGAAACTATTGCTTTTTAGTCTTTCGTACCAACGTCCAAAGAGTCTGAGCTCCAGGACCATGGATTAGTTTTAAAGCTTTCATTTCACCCGAGCAACACCGGGATATACTGCTAGTTGATTAAATATATAAGGACAGAACACGGTATTTTAAGATCGATGATGTAAATAAATTACTTAACTGACGAATCAATCATGACGAGTTTCGAACGAGGGTTTCAATGACAGAAATCGAATGTTCTAACTAGTAGAACACGCATGCGTTCATGTGGGTCCATAACGGGAGAACACTAACCATGGTATATAGTACCCAGTGCAAATGATGCCATTTTAAGTACAATTTAAATTTTCAGTATCTGATTTTCTTACCTAAATCATATGTTATTCAGTTCCTATTAAGGTTAGCTCAAAGTACAAATTTTGAAGTGCCTGCATGTAAAATATTTAAAGTAAAGATTCATATTTAATATTATTTTGATATTTTCAAAATTGGGTATGATATACCCATGGTTAGGAGTGATGTAACTTTACTTGATGGTAAGTGTTCCAGGGTTAAAATAACTTACAAAGCCCAGATCTATAAAAAGCATGTGTAGTTATTTTTATTTTTATTTTTTATTTTTTTGTTTTTTCACAAAGAAAGAAATATCACCCGCGGGATTTTCAGAAAATAAATCTTTTGTGAATTATTATTTCTTTTCATATGCCTGGGGTAGAGTAGAGTTTTTTTTATAATTTTCATCTTACTAAATACACGCTCGCAACCTGACTTTATCAAAAGTTATCCGTAAGCTAAGAACAAATTCGATTCTGCAGATGCGTGTGAAGAATACTTCAATAGGATTGGTCAAAGTGGGAATCTCTGTTGACATGACTTTCCGGAAGTTTAACGGGAACTTGAAACAATGTCAAAATCAGTTTTAAGTATCTGTTCGGCTTTTAGGGGTTTCGGTGGACAAATCATCATCATGAACAATATACATATACATATATATATATAGAGTCATCCGCAGACAGATCTGTTTCGCTGTATCACAGCTCATCAGTACGGTTAGACAGCCGATTGCTTTTTATCCAGGATTGAAACCCGACCGAATTGGCGTCAGTCGGCGTTTCTACCTCTGAGCTACGGGCGCTCGGTAGAAGGAGGCAGACATTTTAGCATGTATATTATCATTATACACGCCCAATAGCTGAGAGTGTTCTAATTCATTGCTGAATGAATGTTGCGTACATGCTAGAGTAGCTACTGTTTTTCAATGTCTACCATTCTTCCAGAGTGTTCAATCAGGGTGTGAGAGCGTAAATAGTCATCCTCAGACAGATATTTTTCGCTGTATCACAGCTCATCAGTACGGTTAGACAGCCAAAGTAGTATCCTCGGTAATTTGTAAGATTAATTCCACAGGGGATCGTAACTCTGCTGAGAACTCAATGTTAGAATTTAACAGAGTATTATAATTAAAATAAATTGGACGAATTTACATATCCATTGGTGATGATTTATTTCATGATTTTAAAAAAAATATATTCATGTCCTGAAACTGAATTTTTTTCCAAAAATGATTGGGTTAAATTTATCCAGACGGAAAGAATGGCGTGGTGGGAAAAGGAAAACATTTTATCGACGGGAGAGGAAGCCAGGTACAATGTTATTTTTTAAAAGCCTGATGTCATATTTAGAATGTTGCATTTTCATCTCAGACGATAAAGTGAGTTCAGTCCAAGGTCATCTTATCGTCTGGGATGGAAATGCAACAATTTTCTAGTCAATTTATATGCAATATCAATCGTTATTTTTCTGTTTTCTTAATTCCTTTTATTTTATTGTTCTCTCCCCTTAATAGTATTTTTCTTTTTCTAATATTCTTTCATATCCATTGCATCTTTGTAACTATATTTCTTAGGGACCCCAAGGTCACATGGATAAAAGCGTTGGTCGAATTAATCCAGTAACTTGTCCCAAAAAGTTGTGAATTCATTACCTGGCCACAACAGAACATAAGTATTGAGGACCTTCGTTGCTAATTTGTTGTGGGGTTGTTGTGGCGAAGCTTCGCCGCAAAGTTGTAGTGACAAATTTGGTCGGAAGTAAGACACGAAACACAGAAGGTTGGTTCAAAACAGTTTATTAGTATAACAAGAACGTATGTACAAGGTAACTGTTAGTAACTAAGTAAATAGAAATAAGTAAGTCCGAACGGTGCAGTTGCGCTGCTTATTGCCTGAATCTTAGCTGGCTTTAACTGCGTACTAGCTGTACTTAACTGCCATACTTAACTGCTACTTAACTTTCTTTAACTGCTGACTTCACTGCCTTCCGGACGACACACAGGTAATTATATACAGTAAGAGAAAGAGTCCATTCCTCGTAGAAGGGCATTATAACAATAAGCATGAAAAGTTAGATTACAAAAGGGAAATAAATGAAACTGAGATATCCAGAAAGGGCATTGCACGTGGAAATAGAAAAATCTATTCTAGCGGAATAAATAAACGGTTTGGTTGATAGTTCTAGCGTATATCATCTGAAGAAATCCGGAGCGTACAACGGCCAAAATGTCTTGAATATAATAATAAAGATGAGGTCAACAGTCCGAAGAATGTAAATAGTGTAAATAGTCACAATGCCACATCTCATAAATGTAGACAGATTTGGACTAATGTCCTCATCGTTGTTTTGGCCTTGTGCTCGCTACTCTTCTTAGGTGTCTGACGATCTAATTTTCATGAACTTTCTAACTGGAGCCCTTATTTTATCTACAGGGATAGGCTATTCTTGTTTGGTTTTCTGCTTTTTTTTTTTTTTTGCAGGACTTCTTAGACATGTGGTAGAACAAAGCGAGAAAAAGGGACTATCAACATGATAAAAAGTTTGATAATCAGCACACAAAAAAAAAAAATGCTCAGCATGTGAAAAGGTTAAATATATGGGAAGTGTTTAGACAGACGATGAAAAATGTGACACCAAAATCCGAAGTACAAATTGGATTAGCGAAAGACGCCTTCTAAAAGCTAAGCAAGATGCTGAAAAACCGAAAGATTTCGTTAGAAACAAAGGAAATATAACTGAACTGCTACGTGGTGTCCATCCTATTATATGTCAGTGAATGATGGACAATCTCCCCACCGCTGTGGAAAACACTAGGGGCCGCAGGAATTTGGTTCTACAGAAGGATAATGAGAATTCCATGGACGGAGCGAGTAAGCAACAAGAAAGTATTAAAGAAAATGGCAACAGAAAGAACACTTTTACTCAGAATCAGAAAGAGACGGCGGAATTTCCTTGAACACATCATGAAGAGGGCTTGGAAAACTAAATACTCACGGAGCATAATGAGGACAAAAGAGATCGGAGACGGCAGCTACTTACCTGACGAGGATGGCGGGACGGGGAGCGGAAACTTTACCAAAAACGAGTAAAACTGATAAGAATCACCCGAGATAGGAAGTTGTGGAGAGCCACGATTGCCTATGCCCTAAAGGGACGCAGCGCATAGAAAAAGAAAATGTACACCCAATAAAAGAGTCAAACAAGTTAAATGACTGAGTTTTTTATAATCGTTTCACCCCAATCAAGGCAATACAGCCACTTGTTTGCAGCAGAGGTGGGCTACATAACAAGAGAGTGAAATGTTACATAAGAGAAGAGCGAAGAGAAAGAGGGTGTCAGAGAATAGTTAAGAAAAGTCTTGGATTGCTGGTGTGAAGAGAGTTGCGTGAGAGTAGAAGGAAAAGAGAGTATAACAAGATACACGGGGTGTTGGGTAAAAGGATAAGAGAAATATGGGAGTCTAGGGGACAAGAGCTGGCAATTGACGTTGCATTTAAACTCTTGGAGAGTGTAGCAAGTATACGGAAGGGAGCTCCACAGGCGGGAAGTGCGAGAAAAGAAGCTGGTAAAGTAGAAGTGGCGGCTGCATTTGGTTTTTTTTTTTTACCTTGTTGCCAATCTGGTTGCTCGAGTAAAGTCATGTAGATGGGGTACCAGAAGCTAAGCTTGTCGGAGCAAAAGCCGTGAAAATATTTGTAGAATAGACAGAGGGAAGCCACATCTCCACGGTGAGAAAGATACTGGAGTAGAGCTGTCCGGTCGGGGTCGTTTACATTGCAGATTCTCCTCTGTATACTGCCATTGATCTAAAAACTTAAAAGAAGGGAATAAAAGATCCATTGGGATATGTAAAATAGATAAGATATGACCTTAGACCTGAAGACGTTAAGGTCGTAGAGATTGTGGAACCATCATTTCAGGAGTTTTTTTTGTAATGCAGAAGTCCTGGGCAAGATGCTGTCCGAGTGAAAATTCTTCCCTGCCAATGGATGACGAGCGAATGGGATGATGCAACACAATGGCCAGAAGGGTTTTAGATGTGAAGGTCTGAACTGGTAGATCTAAGGAAAATAGTTCTTCTGAACATCTACCATGAAAATTGTATCGAGATGCTAAATATATTGAGATAAAAAAAATAGTCTTTTCAAGTTTTCTAGGAATAAGGGCAACATTTCATTTTAGAATGTCAAACGACCTTTGTCGAACAAATGTCTGATTAATCACTCCTTACATAATAATCACAATGGAGATCAAAATGATCTCATTTGGTAACGAAAATGAAAGTGTTTCTTTTCTGAATTTGTAAGATCTGCAAAATCTGTACATAAATCATAAGAAAAACTTTTTTCCCAAATTAAGATATCGTTGTTGGTTTTATAGTTGTGCATATCAATAAAAATCAGTAAAAAAAAAAAAAAAAAAAGTGGGGGGCGGGGTTAGGGCGTAAATTCTTTTATTCAAACAAGGAATTAGAATAAAATAAATATAAAAACGAAACGAAACTCAAAATAGCAGTAATTCGGCTAATTTTCCAGCCGCTTTGAATTCGATAATAAATAAATAAATAAAATAAAAGACTCTCCCCACCATCACACAAAAAGTAAAAAACAAAAAGATAATAACGCCTGATTCTTTCAATCAATGGATTTTTTCCCGCCAATTTTTGATGGGGTAGAAATGGAGGTTGGGGAAAGACGATCTACTTCATCATCTTTTAAAGACAATCAACAAAATTTAAAGGTAACGAGAGATTACATGGGTTGGGTAATGGTTCGAAATCGTAGCGGGTCTAGATGATATGGTGACTGTAGTTAGGCAGTGAAAAAAAGAAATGAGAGTTGAGAGAGAACGAGGTACAAAAAGAGAAAGAAATGGAAATAGAGAGATAGAAAACGCGGACGAGAGGAATTGAGAAAGAAAGAAAGAAAGAAAGAAAGAAAGAAAGTGTAAGAATGAGAACGAATTTGATTGAAAGAGAGGAAAGGAAAGAAAAGAGTAAAAAAAGAGACAGAAAAAGAAATAAGGAAAAAATTAAATAAAAGATTGTGATTGAAAGGGAAACGGAAAAGCAGAAAGAATGAGAGACAGAGGGAGAAAAAAGAAAGAGATGAAGTGGGTTGCCTCAAATGTAGAACGACTTTTAAAAGTTACAGTTGTAATGAAAATTAAAAATTTTAGAATGAAATATTTATCTGCATTTCGTTTAGACACAGACACAGACACACGGTTCGAAAAGCAGGTAGAGAAATCTAGTCCACATATGTAATTTTAAATAAAAACCACTTTCTAAACGCTTTCCTCTCGTATCAATTTCTTGTAAAAGTATTAGTTAATAGATAAATTATAAGTATTTTAAAATAGGGAGTTACTTTTCAATCAACTTATAGGGAGTTACTTTTCAATCAACCTATAGAACACTCTTAGTTACTGGCGTATTTTTACATAGTATATCACACGCTAAAAGGTGAAGAGGTTGAATCGCCGACTGATAACACTGCGGTCGTGTTTCAATCCTGGCTAAAAGCAATCGGATATCTAACCGTAGTGATGATCTGCGAAACATATCTGTCTGCGGATGGATATATATATATATATATATATATATATATATATGTATTCTTTCCCACCCACTTTTTCTTTTCTCATATTTCCTATCCTCTTTACCTCGAATGAAAAATTTTGTCAATAATAGGAAGTGAAATAAAAATAAAACTTATTACCATCATTACTAACTACCTGATGAGACATTGTTCTTTCAATGTCGAAACAAAATGTACAGTTTTGTAGTAGTTTGTAGTTTGCACATGTTCTAAAGTATAATTTATAATAAATATTCAATTGCTCTATTTTTATATTGAGCTACTGTTTTAAATTAATGTTTTAAACGTTGCAAATATTTTCTTCGTTCCTTATTCATTTGGATATACACAACCGGCCATAATTATTTGGCCACCCCAGTGTTAAAAAAAATGATGTATTTCATACTATTTGTTAGTATTTATTGCCAAGTGAATAATTGTAAATCGTATCTACCTGACTTATAACCGCGTCAAGTCGAAATACAGGTTCCCGTATGATCAAGGTAAGCAACATCGAAACTAGTTGAGTAACCACATTACAATACCAGGTGGCATAAGCTAGGTGCGGGTGGTGTAATGAATAACGCGTTGCAGTTGTTAATCGGAGAGCCAACTGCCAATTCCAATTAGGTTGACCATCTCACCATTATCTCTCACCCCCCCCCCCAACACCCTTATATAGGAGTGAGATATAGATATTATGACTATATATACACTTTAAATAAAACGTTCACGGCCTCTCACACAGTTTATTCTATATCAATTTCTCTCGTTGGAACAACACTATTTCCTTTTCTAATATATATATATAGTCATCCGCAGACAGATCTGTTTCGCTGTTTCACAGCTCATCAGTACTGTTAGACATCTGATTGCTTTTACCCAGGACAGAAGCCCGACCGAATTGACGCCAGTCGACGATTATACCTCTGAACTATGGGCGCTCGGTAGAAGTAGGCAGAATATATATATATATATATATATATATATATATATATATATATATACTACCAGTATAGACCAGCGTTGCTCGGGTGTAATGAAAGCTTTAAAATTAATCCATGGTCCTGGAGCTCGGACTCTTTGGATTCAAATTTTGATTTCCTGGTATCGATATCAAATAAGTTTTTTTCGTCGTAAACTGAATTTTGAAGGCTAAATAAGTCCTCTGAGTAAATGGTATCATGGCTGAGACTAAGAACTACAATTATACCTACTTAGAACCAAACCCGAAGCAAAAACTAAAATAAAAGGGCTGAAAAAATACAGACATACAAGCAGATAAACAGACACACACACAAACATCTTGCCTTTTATATATATATAAATATATTATCAATTTTCTGCACTATTGTAAGAACTACAACCTTGAAACTTCTGAATATTGTTTCTTATGTCTTTGTCTATGAGTGTATCAAATTTGATTAAAATCGGACCACTTCTATAACCCGATTTTTTCGATTATCAATTTTCGATATTTATCGGAGGTACCGCGAAACAAAACCTAGCTAAGAACACTCACAGACGCTTATAGTACAACTGTGTAAATTTTCAAGAAAATCTGTTCAGCCGTTTCGGAGTCTATAGGTAACGAACACACACATACACACACACAGACAAAGTTCCATTTATAAAGTTTAGATGAAATCGAGAAGTAGTTTATTGGTTAGGAAGAAATTTCATCATCCTTCTGTACGATTTGTCTATAAATTTTTGGATGGGTTTTTTTTAAGTCATTCCTACTGGGATTGGAGCCAATAATTTTTTTTCGCACTTCTAATCTTTGGAACTCACTTCCGGTTTCATGCTTTCCTGCCACTTACAATATTTAAATACAACGTTAATCGCCATCTTCTGTGTCCCTGAAACTTATATTTTATTGTCCTTTTTTCCTATTTATGTCTTCTCATTATTTTCTCCTCTTAGAAATCCCTTAATAGCACAAATGTCTTACTTGCGTGAGAGTAAAAACAAAAACAAAACAAAAAAAAGATAGCACGGAGGTGGGCAAATAATGCGACATGCCAATAACTAGGACTGCATTCTTACACTCGTAGTCAAATTCTTCTATTAAATGCTTGATAATCATGTAGATTTTGAGTATATGGTACAGATACTTGCTGCGGACTCCTTTTCCTATTCAACAATGAATAAGTGAACTGCATAATTCAAGCCGGGCAGCGATATCACAGAAGATGACCTTCAGCCAAGCTGTCCAAACACCTGATGATACCATTAACTGTATGGTTTTGAATGATAGACGTCTTTACTGTCTAAAAGATAGTTAAGTTTATAAACAGACCATTATTTCAAGCTATTGTAAAACATGTACAGGGTGCGCCATAAGTAATAAAGATAAACAGATCTCAGTTTTATTTCCATCCCTGACTCTTGCAATGTCAAGCAACTCTGCCCCCTCGGAAACTCTGATCATGCGGTGGTTTCCGTTAACATCTCCTTCCACTCCCACTCTTCCTAAGAACCTCAGACTAGCAGAATAACTTACTGCTACCAAAGAGCTGATTGGGACTCATTCCTCGATTTCCTGTGTGATATCCCTTGGAACAAAGTTTTTAGTCTTCCCGTTGAAGACTGTGCAGCTGAGGTCTCTTCTTGGGTTAAGGCTGGGATCGATGCTTTCATCCCTGCCAGGAAGTTGCGACTTAAATCCCATCTTCTGCTCAGATGAACTTAAGTCACTGGTGCCTCCTCAACAGGTGTTTAGTCGTGCAACCAGACTGGCAACTGGGTCCCACCCATTCACAGTCAGGTTAGCCAAATGCAGACGACAATTCTACTCCTTCAGCTTCTTCTCTCGCACTTCCCGCCTGTGGAACTCGCTCCCGTATTCTTGCTTTCCTGACGGCTACAACCTCCAGAAATTTAAATGCAAAGTCAATACTCATCTACTAACCACTGGACTCTAGCTCTCTCCCCACCCCTGTATAACCCTCCCTTTCTCTCCACCTATGTATCTGTCATCGCACCTGCTTTCTCAGCTTTCTATTGTTCCTTTCTAACTAGTTTGTACTCCTCACTCTTTTCTAATTAATCTTTTTACATTTATGTAGCCCCCAGCACATCAGTGGCGTTTCCGCCTTGCTCGGGGTGAAATGATTAAAAAAAAAAATATTGTCCTCCTGGTTCTCTCCTGCTTGATTGGCCGCCATTGCCCACCGAAATCACTTCAGCTCAGAAACAGTCAGTTTCTCACCAGCGCAATGTAGCTTCCATTTGTCTCTTCTTTCACGGCTTCTGCTCAGATTAACTTAGCTCACTGGTGCTCTCCATGTATGATTTTACTCGAGCCACAAGATTAGCAACTGTGTCCCAACCTTTTACTGTGAAACCAATAAAATATAAACTCAAATTCTACTACATCAGCTTCTTTTCTCGCACTTCCCGCCTGTGAAATTCACTTCCGCTTACTTGCTTCCCCGACAGCTACAATCTCCAGGAGCTTAAATGTAAAGTCAATAGTCATCTCTCACTGACTTACATCCTCTCTCTCATGCTCCTTTCTTCATCCACTCCACTCTCATCAGTATTCTCATCCTTCTCTTACTCACTTCCTGACACCCCCTATAAACCTGTCACTCTTTCTCATAACTTTCCATGGAGTTCAATGCACTTTGCTAATCTTTCAGGGACGGAACGGCATAGTTTGGCGCACAGATTCAACGGCATTTGAGCAATAGCAGCTTGGATTTGTTCCTTAAGTTCAGTGATGCTACGGGTCTTTGATGAGCAGACTTTGTCTTTGAGAACGCCCCACGGATAAAAGACAGGAGGGGTTAAATTTGGCGAACGAACCAGAACCACTAGAAAACAGCAATCTTTTGTTCATTTATGTGGTCATAATCTATATCTGAAATAGAACTGGAAATGAAATAAAATTTATATCAAAATCAATATCAAAATCAAAATATACGATTTCAGCTTTCAAATGACACATAAAATGAAAGAAGTTTATAAGTATGAACAATGTTACAAACAGAAAAAAAATATAGTTACTTATGGCGGACCCTGTATATAGCGAAAGCTTTCAGAATTTTTTATTGACTAAGGTATTTTAAAATGTCTCGGATTCGACAAAAAAATAGAGAATACGTTGGTTGGCCGAATTTTTGTAAAATTTCTTGTTCTTGTCTTTTTTTGTTCATTTTTTTTTTTTAGTTTTTTAGTTTTTTAATTAATTTTTGGCATTTCTTTCTTAATTCAATCTTTCTTTCTTAGTTTGTCTGTTTTGTCTTTTTGTTTGTTTGTTTGTTTGTTTTTTTCATTTTTAATGGCTTTGGATACTTTTATACTTTAACAATTTAAGTCTTTGTTTTTGTTTTTTTCTTTTTAGCTTTCTTTCTTAAATTACTTTTTCTCTTTCTTACTTTTTTAATTTCTTTTTCTTCTTTATTTCCTTTTTCGATTTTTTTCTTTTTTTAGTTTATTCCTTTCTATCTTGATATCTTTTTTCTTTCTTAATTTCTTTCTTTTTTCTTTCTTTTTTAATTTCTTTTTCTTTCAGTCTTAATTTCTTTCTTTCTCAATTTCTTTTTCATTATCTCTCAACTTCTTTCTTTTTTCCTTCCTTTCTTATTTTATTCTTTCTTTCTTTTTTGTTTCTTTCTTTCATAATATATTTTTCTTTCTTAATTTCTTTCTATTTTCCTTTCATTCTAATTTCTTTTTCTTTCTCAATTTCTTTTTCGTTATCTCTCAACTTCTTTCTTTTTTCCTTCCTTTCTTAATTTAATCTTTCTTTCTTTCTTTCTTTCATAATATCTTTTCTTTCTTAATTTCTTTCTTTTTAATTTTTTCTTTCTTTTTCAATTTCTTTCTTTCTTCCTTCCTTTCTTAATTTATTTTGCCTTTTTTATTTCTTTCTTGCTTCCCTTCTTTCTTTCTTAATTTAGTTTCCTTTCTTTCTTTATTTCTATTTTTCTTCTCTTCTCTTATTTCTTTCTTTCTTTCTTTCTTAATTTCTTCTCACAATATTAGCTTTATTCTCTTCCTTAATGCTGTATTACGCATTCTACCTTTCTTTCTTTCTTTCTTTGCCTTCGTTCTCAATACTTCATCTCTACATTCTCTCATTCTTGATATATTTATTCATCATGTATTCTTCGTTGCATCGGATATTTTTAGAATAATTTCATTTTATCAGTTTATTAATACATTTTTTTTCTCTTTGTTTTTATCATTCTTTCTTTCGTTTTATCTCAAATTCATTTTTTATTTGACTCTTAATTTCTTTGGTCCTGGGCTTGACGGTAAACTGCATCCGGGAGCAAGTTCTCTGATTGGGAGGTTTTGAGAAGCATGGAACCACTTCTTAGCTGCTGTTGTTTCAAGGTCCCCTCTGACCCGGAGTGGTAGTACCTGTTAGCGTCCCAACTATGGGCAAATAGTTAACTCCCAAACTGGGGTCAAAACACTATGGAAGTATAAAAATACACCGTTATAGAAATATATACATAAAAATAGACTTTTATAGAAAAATATACATTTTTTAAAGGAAAAATATTACCAATAGTATATTTTTGAAGAAAAAATTATTACCATAACACATTTTTGAAGGAAAAAATATTCTCAGCAAAACATTGTTAAATACAAAACTAGGAGACAGTTTTCTAAAATAAAAAAAAAATAAAAACAAAAAAATCATTAAAATCTGACTAAATCAACCTTCTCACTATGATCTAACTTAAAAAACTCTTAAAACCCCACGTTTTTTTTTGCATTAAATAACCCACAGAGATGTTGATATGCCGTTAAACATAATTCAAACTTAAACTCAAACTCTTAATTTCTTACTCCATTATTTTTTCTTTCTTTCTCTTTTAATTTCTTTCTTTTTCTCGTAATTTCTCTCTTTCTCTTTTAATTTCTTTCTTTTTCTCTTAATTTCTCTCTTTCTCTTTTAATTTGTTTCGTTCTCTCTTAATTTCTCTCTTTCTCTTTTAATTTATTTCGTTCTCTCTTAATTTCTCTCTTTCTTTCTGTTTTAATTTCTTTCTTTTTCTCTTAATTTCTCTCTGTCTTCTAATCTTATTTTCTTTCTCAATTTTCCTCTATCCTTCTCTCTTATTTTCTTCCTTTCTCTCTAAATGTTTCTCTTTCTTTATTGATTTGCCTATTTATTTCTCTCCTTATTTACTTTTCGTTCTCTTTCTTTCTTTATTTTTTCTCTCTTAATTTATTTATTTATTTCTCTCTTAATGTTTTTTCCTTTTTCTTTCTCTCTTAATTTATTTCTCTCTTAAATTCTTTTCTTTTTCTTTTAATTTCTCTTTTTCTGTCTCTTAATTTCTTTCTCTGATTCTTTAATTTCTTTCTATCTTTTTTAATTTCTCTCTTTCTTTCTCTTTTGTTTTCTTTCTTTCTTTCTGTCTCTCTTAATTCAATCATTTCTTTCCCTCTTAATTTCTCTCTTTCTTTCTCTTTTGTTTTCTTTCTTTCTCTCTCTCTCTTTCTTTCTTTCTTTCTGTCTCTCTTAATTAAATCATTTCTTTCTTTCATTCTTTCTTTCTTTCTCTCATAATTTCTTTCTTTCTCTCTTAATTTCTTTCTTTCTTTCTTTCTCTTGCCCTTAATTTCTTTCTTTTCTTTTTTTAATTTTGATTTGATTTTTCTCTCTTTTTTTTGACTGCTTCGGACTTATCAAGAATATTCTTTCTTTCTTTCTTTCTTTCTCTCAATTTCTTTTTCATTTTTCCTTCCTTCCTTCCTTCCTTAATTCCTTCCTTTCTTAACGTCTTCTGAAATTTTAAAACTTATTCTTATTCTTTTGATTTTTTTCTTTCTTTCTATTTGTTATTTTTTTCGTTCTTTCTTTTTATTATTTTCATCTCTGAACAGTTTTAAAATCAATATTTTAAGATATATCTCCTTTCTTTCTTGTTTCAGGCATTTCTGTACTTATAAATTCACACTGTCTGTCTGTCTGTCTGTCTTTTAATTTTCTCTTTTCAAAAGCCTTCAATTCCATTTTGTACCTGTCTATTTTTTTAAACTCACACCTCAGCCTAACATTTTTTCTCCCTTGTTTTCTTTTAAGTTCATACCTGGCATTTCTTTACCTTGCATTTGACATTTCACAACCATTCCTTCTTTTGTATCAGCGATTTCCCCTCCTCCCTGATTTCATTCTTTACTTCCTCCCTCTCTTCCTTCTTTCTTTCCTGTATCCTTTCTTTCATTCTTTCTTCCCTTCCTTTTTCCTTTGCTTCCTTTCTTCCTCCTTTCCATCCTCCCCCTTACTTTATTCCTTCCTTCCTCACTCCTTCCCTTCTTTCATTCCTTCCTTCCTCCCTGCCAACCTCCCTTCTTTCCTTTCTCCTCTCCTTCCTTCTTCCCGTCTTTCTTTTCTTCGTTCGTTCCACGCCTCCTTCGTTCCTTCCTTCCCTACCATCATTGTTTGCTTCTTTACTCTCTCTCTCTCTCTCTCTCTCTCTCTCTTCCTCCGTTCCTTCCTCCTCCCTCTCTTTCGTTCGTTCGTTCGTGCGTTCGTTCGTTCGTTCCTTCCTTCCTTCCTTCCTTCCTTCCTTCCTCTCAATCTCCCTATGCATTTGTAATTCGCCCTTTCTTTCTCCTTTCCTTAAATTTGACATTTCACAACCATTCCTTATTTGTACCGGTGATTCCCCCACCCTTCCTTCCTTCCTTCCTTCCTTCCTTCCTTCCTTCCTTCCTTCCTTCCTTCCTTCCTTCTCTCTTATTCTTTCCCTGTGGATTTGTAATTCGTCCTTTATTTCTCCTATTCTTAGTACCATTCTATGTTTACCTGAGGACACGGTGACCTCAACATATTCAGAAATTTACGACAACACTATTTCCTGATTGAAAGAAAAAAAAAGTTTCGCAGTTACGTCTCGCAGCTATGACTGCGAAAGACGAGTGGGCGTTTCCCTGGAAACACCCGCTAACATTGATTACGTCACCAATCATGAAGCATATTTCCGATTGGTTATTTTTCATTTGATCCATTTTATCAATCTTCCAAGTCCTTCGGGGCCCTTTTCAATTTCGTATGAATGCCTCTACCTGCCGATTCCTATACCGGCTTTATATGGTGTCAGCGTCATCTAAAAGCAGCCAATCCGTGGAAAGTCCAGCCATCTAGCCACACAACCGGACAGCCAGTCGAAAGGGAAGGAGAAACAGGCAATTGGCAGAGAGAAAAAAGTTGATAATGATGGCCGGCACATAATTCATTTTTTTTTCTTTCTCTGTTTACTACTTTGGGTGCTTACTTCCGGTTAGAACGGAAATGACGCTTGGCCAGTACGACATTGTGTTAAAGGCAGTTTCCGATGCATGGGGACAAGGGGGAAACGGTTGTGTTTTTTGTAATGTGATTCCAAATGAGGAGAAAGAAAGAAAAAAAAGAAGGAAAAATGGAAGAAAGAAGACGAGAAAGAAGAAAAGAAGAAGGGCTACTGACAGAAGATAAAGAAAGCAATACAAAATGGAAGAAATAAAGAAAGAAAGGTTAGTATTAAAAAAGAAAGAAAACTAAACGAAGAAGAAGAAGAAGAAGAAGAAGAAGAAGAAGAAGAAGAAGAAGAAGAAAGAGGGACCGATGGTAGTAAAATGCAAAAAAAGAAAGAAAAATAGAAATAATGAAAGCGGTGTTGGTAGTAAAAGAATAGAAAGAAAGCACAATACAAAATAGAAAGAAAGAAAGAACATAAAAGAAAGATAATAGTATATGCAAGGAAAAAAGATGGCAGTATAATGCAAAGAAAAGAAAGCAAAGAAAGAAACAAAGAAGTGTTGGTAGTAAAGGAAGTGAAGAAAACGACAATATTAAACAGAAGAAAGAAAGAATGAAAGAACGAAAAGTAAAATGATGGAACTATATGCAAAGAAAGAAAGCTGTTGGTAGTAAAAGAAGGGGAAAAAAGATCAATAAAAGAAAGAAAGAAAGAAAGAAAGAAAGAAAGAAAGAAAGAAAAAGATGGCAATACATCCAAATAAAGAAAGAAAGATATGTTGGTAGTAAAAGAGGGGAAAGAAAGATCAATAAAAAAGAAAGAAAGAAAGAAAGATGGCAGTACATGCAAAGAAAGAAAGATAAGTTGGTAGTAAATGAAGAGAAAGAAAGAAAGAAAGAAGGAAGAAAAGAAAGAAGGATACCAGTATATGCAAAGAAAGAAAGAAAGAAAGAAAGATGGCAGTACATGCAAAGAAAGAAAGAAAGATAAGTTGGTAGTAAATGAAGAGAAAGAAAGAAAGACAGAAAGAAAGATGCCAGTATATGCAAACGAAAAAGAAAGAAAGAAAGAAAGATACCAGTATATGCAAAGAAAGAAAGAAAGAAAGAAAGAAAGAAAGAAAGAAAGAAAGATGGCAGTACATGCAAAGAAAGAAAGAAAGATATGTTGGTAGTAAATGAAGGGAAAGAAAAAAGAAAGAAAGAAAGAACGAAAGAAAGAAAGAACGAAAGAAAGAAAGAAAGAAAGAAAGAAAGATGGCAGTACATGCAAAGAAAGAAAGAAAGATAAGTTGGCAGTAAATGAAGAGAAAGAAAGAAAGAAAGAAAGATGCCAGTATATGCAAACGAAAAAGAAAGAAAGAAAGAAAGAAAGATACCAGTATATGCAAAGAAAGAAAGAAAGAAAGAAAGAAAGAAAGAAAGAAAGAAATATGGCAGTACATGCAAAGAAAGAAAGAAAGATATGTTGGTAGTAAATGAAGGGAAAGAAAAAAGAAAGAAAGAAAGAACGAAAGAAAGAAAGAACGAAAGAAAGAAAGAAAGAAAGAAAGATAGAAAGATGGCAGTACATGCAAAGAAAGAAAGAAAGATAAGTTGGCAGTAAACGAAAAGAAAGAAAGATAAGTTGGCAGTAAACGAAAAGAAAGAAAGAAAGAAAGAAAGAAAGAAAGAAAGAAAGGTGCCAGTATATGCAAACGAAAAAGAAAGAAAGAAAGAAAGAAAGAAAGAAAGAAAGAATGAAAGAAAAAAAGAAATATGGCAGTACATGCAAAGAAAGAAAGAAAGATATGTTGGTAGTAAATGAAGGGAAAGAAAAAAGAAAGAAAGAAAGAAAGAAAGAAAGAAAGAAAGATGGCAGTATATGCAAAGAAAGAAAGAAAGAAAGAAAGAAAGAAAGAAAGAAAGAAAGAAAGAAAGATGGCAGTACATGCAAAGAAAGAAAGAAAGATATGTTGGTAGTAAATGAAGGGAAAGAAAAAAGAAAGAAAGAAAGAACGAAAGAACGAAAGAAAGAAAGAAAGAAAGATGGCAGTAAATGAAGGGAAAGAAAGAACAATAAAAAAGAAAGAAAGATGGCGGTATATGCAAAGAAAGAAGACATAATAAGAAATGGGAAATAAATAAATAACTATACTAAATTGAAAAATGAAGAAACCAGTGTAATCCGTTTGTAAATAAATTTCAACAAATTTTATGTAAATAAATATATATCAAGAGAGATAGATAGACAGACAGTCAGACACACAGACAGATATGAATAAACCGGGGCGGGTCTATCAACTGAAAAAAAACAAGCATTCGAAACCCGAATTATGTGTTTTTGTTTTTATCTTATTTTTTTATTACTCATTTATATTTCTCTCTCTATCTCTCTCTCTCTCTCTCTCTCTCTCTCTCTTTATATATATCTTTTCTCTATTCTTGTCTCTCATTTCCTCTCTCTTTATTACTTCTTTTCTTTTCCTTTCTGTCTTTACTTGTTTTTCTCCCTATCTCACTTTTGTTCTCTCTTTCTATTTGTCGTCTCTCTTCCTCTCTAACTTGCACTTTTTATTATTTATTATTTTTAGACTTTTCTCTTTTTCTCCTGTTTTTCTACGCTGAGAGAATTACTCTCTCTCTCTCTTTCTCTCTCTCTCTCACACACACACACACACGTGCTCTACTTTTCTTTCTTTCTCACCTTATTCTACTTTCTCTCTATTTGGACCCCCTTTACCCCAACTCTTTCATTAGATGTTTTTTTTTCTTTTTTCTTTCTCTTGCCCTCAGCAAAATCATCCACGCTACTTGTTTACCAAATGGCAGAACTCTAATGGACACCCAACCAAATAACGCTGAACCAGATCAAATTACATCTCTACCGTTATGACTTCACCTGAACGGTTTTCTTATCTCATTCATCTTCCCCCCGCTATGCTAAAACCGCCTTGTTTTTTTCTTTTCAGACTCTCCCCAAATTTATTAACAAACTACCCTGCAAGCAATTCCCCTGACCCCTCCCCACAAAAAAATCTCCCCTTGGTTTCTCAACAAAGTAAATAACAATAGACATCAACAACTAGAAAGTAACCGTGACTTAATATTTGTAGGTGAACGGCGCTGCACAATCTTTATAAAATATGAGATTCAGTCAGTTAAGTGTCATACGTAATACACTTGGGCGATCATGTCTCTTTCGAGACATAAATCTACTGCTAAGAAGATTGGGTCACTATGTCGATCCAGGATGTTTTTTCCACCTGAATCCATCCTGCATATATACAAGTCAACCATCCGTCCGTGCATGGAGTACTGCTGCCATTTATGGTCAGGTGCCCCTGCCGTTCTCCTCAGTGTTCTTGACAAGCTCCAAAGGAGAGTCTGTAATGTGATAGGTACTGATCTGGCGACTCGTCTGCAGCCACTTTCCCATCGTCGAAATGTGGCCTCCCTCTGTCTCTTCTATAAATACTTTCATGGCTTCTGCTCGGATGAGCTTAAGTCACTGATGCCTCCTCAACAGGTGTTTACCCGTTCAACCAGACTGGCAACTGGGTCCCACCCATTCACAGTCAGGTTAGCCAAACGCAGACGACAATTCTACTCCTGCAGCTTCCTCTCTCGCACTTCCCGCCTGTGGAACTCACTCCCGTATTCTTGCTTTCCTGACGGCTACGACCTCCAGAAATTTAAAAGCAAAGTTAATACTCACCTACTAACCACTGGCCTCTAGCTCTCTCTCCCCTCCCCTGTATAACCTTCCCTTTCTCTCCGCCCATGTACCTGTCATTGCACCTGCTTTCTCAGTTTTCTATTGTTCCTTTCTAACTAGCTTGTACTCCTCACTCTTTTCTAATTAATCTTTCTACATTTATGTAACCCCCTGCACATCAGTGGCGTTTCTGCCTTGCTCGGGGTGAAATGATTAAAAAAAAAAAAAAAAAAAATAACTGACTGAGCGGAAGATTTTCCCGCATGTAGGTTGCTATTAACTTCTGCGGTAGACTGGTTGCTAACCAAGGCTACAGAACCCAATCTATCCTGTTATTTAACCCATATCTGAAGAGAAGAGACGGATTAATACATTTCCCAAAGGTTAATGAATACAACTGGAATTTGAACACAGCTCTCCGATTTCTCGTTCCGAGCCAATATCCACTACACCACAATACACATTATCTGTCTACATTTTTGAGATAGGTATTGTAACTATTTACACTGTTTACATTGTTCAGATTGTTGTCCTTATCTTTGTTATGATATTCACAACGTTTCGGCCATAGTACGCTTCGGCCTTTTTCAGATGATTGGAATTTCGAACCGAACACTGTATTTCGTCCACCGAGGTAGACTGTTCCAGTTCCATGCTTCTTCCGGATATCTCAGTTTCAGTCATTGACTTGACGCAAAAAGTGTTGTGAGTTCAATACATGGCCACGGCAGAGGTAAACAAAAACTTCAAAAGATGAGTTACTAAAGGGAAATAACTGTTTCTCTCATCTTACTCTGAAAATTGTTCAACAAATTGCTATTGGCACGTCTGATCATTCCCTAGTCAGCGTCTAGATGGATTCAAAACCAATGATATCCCTTGATTTACCGTTCCACAGAACGATTTTTCGCTATGAGACAGCATACTGAAACAGCTTTCTGTCCTATTGGACGGAAGCTCCTTCAGGCAAAACCAAACAGTCAACCCTGGTTCACCCCTGAATTCGCTGTAGTCATAGATCACCGGAAACAATATTTCAATATCTATCCGCCCGCAATCCTTTTAAGAGAGCTGCAAAACGCAAAATACAGCTATGAACAAGTTGTCTAGACCAAGGCTGAAAAGAAACAAATTCTATCTCACAAATTCTGGAAGATCACCAACCAAATTATGATCAGAGGCAAAGTGGCTGTGCCAACTATTATAAATGTCCCCGAAGTCATATACTCCTCGATAGACAAGGTGAAGCTCTACGTTAGATGACAAATGCTATCCCATCGCCAGCTTCCTACGTCTCAGTAATTTACTCTTTTCAGTAAAAGAATTCTCTAGATTAATAAAAAATCTGGACCCTAAAAAACCACTTGTCCGGATAAAATTCTAGTGGTCGTCTTTAAAAATATCAATATACAATATTCCCCAGAATAATTAACCTATAAGTTATTTAACCACTGCTTAAAGGGGAAATTTTTCCCAAACGTGTGGAGGGTAACAAGGGTATGTCAGGTCTTGAAGAACACAAGCAACCTATCGTTCCCGTCCCATTACAGAACCATTAGCTTTCTCAGTATCATCATTAAACTTTTTGGGGCCGTTATCAGCAAGAAGGTTGCCTAGCCTCTGGAAAGAAACAATCACTTGTGCAACGAGCAGTATTGGTTTCGATCAGCCAGATCCAGTGCTGATGTCCTAACTACTATTAAACGCAAAATTAGTGAGGCCCTAGACAAGCACACCGCAATGACTATAGTATAGATATCTCAAAGGCCTTTGACATTGTGTGACAAAAAGGTTTACTACACAACCTTTTCAGCTATGGAATCACTGGAAGAGTTTTCTCTATTGTAAAATCCTTCCTAAAAAGTAGAGAGTTTGCTCATCCACATACACCGTAGGATAGAATCAGACATTATATTTGATCCAAGCAAGGATCCCATATGACGTAGTAGTTGCGAGGGCGTTTTATCATCCAATTCGATATTATTAAATATATCTCTAAGCTTGTTCTCATCAGACTTGCTAGTTTGCTTAATTACTGCCTGCCTTAACGTATCATATGGCAGGCCTTGTGGTAAGGATTTCAAGAGGTCTGGAATGTCTATAGCCACTTCTGTGGGTATTTTCCCCACTACATAGTAATGTCGCTGAGAAGTAATGCTCTTTGTGTTAAACCTCGCCTGCAGTTGAACTGTTTGCGTTGAAAGGTTTAAAGTTATCACCATTTCCATGTTCTGTGTTTCTGCGCCCTGCTCTGTGATCAGTAAAATAAACTTCAAAGCATGAGTATTGTCTGTAATCACTAATTTGTAGAGAAAAAACAACGGGCTGCTTTCTAAAAGTTTTTATCACCACGGGGTCTCTACTTGTTGAGGGTCCGTAATAAGGTCGTGGAGGTTCGCCTGCTGTCCTGGGACACGAGTTGGTTTTTCAATGAGCTGGTTGAGATCATTAGCAATGGAGAAATCTCTGAAATGTCTGCCTTCCTCGTCAGTTTTGTGGTGAATATTGAAGTCGCCACATATGTGAAAGTTGGCCGAGGGAAATTCAGAAAGGATATTTTCAAGTCTCATACAATAATCAATCGAAGATTATCGAACTTTCCTCCTGGGAACGATACGGATCAAAGACAAATGCAGAACTATGTATAAGTGTCGCGAAAACATATACGGGGCCCTCGTTTTTTTTGTTTTTTTGTTTTGTTTTTTGTGGCCCTGCCAAAGGGAAACCAGTCTTTGATGTTGACACCCAGCCTGTGGCGCTTTATTCGGTAGTATTTTGTTATAATGAGTGAGTAGTCAGGGATTATGAGCCCCTGCAATGGGGTTGAGGCATTGATACCCGTTTACGTTTACGGGTATCAATGCCTCAACCCCATTGCAGGGGCTCATAATCCCTGACTACTCACTCATTATAACAAAATACTACCGAATATATATATATATATACTAGTAGTATAGCCCGGCGTTGCTCGAGTGTAATGAAAGTTTTAAAACTAATCCATAGTCCTCGAGCTCAGACTCAGCCTAAAGAATATTTGTGTGAAGTTTGGTGAGAATCGGATAAAAATTGTGGATTTGTATAAAGGACATACAGACAGATAAACAGACACACACACACACAAACATCTTGCTTTATATATATATATATATATATATATATATATATATATATATATATATATATAAATTAAAAAAGGATTAATTCAGTGATGTTGGATGATCATTTCGATATGAAAATCCCCACGGGGGATAACACATCACCTCAGCAACAGAAAAATCCTTTTGAATTAATCCTTTTTTTAAATTTATATTTGCTTTGTAATATTTTATTACATGGAGCTCTCTTCCTGTATCATTTTTTAATATTAAAATAAAATTTTTAATATTAATTAGAATCGGGTTTTTGGAATTTACCTTCCTGCTTTTTCGCTTGGATTAAAGTATCTGAATTAATATATATATATATATAATGTTGATTTTCTGCAACCTTGAATCTTCTGAATATCGTTTCTTATGTCTTTGTCTATGAGTGTATCAAATTAGATTAAAAACGGACCACTCCTTCTATCACCCGATTTTTTCAATTATCGATTTTCGATATTTATCGGGGGTACCTCGACACAAAACCTAGCTAAGAACACTCGCAGACGCTTATAGTACAACTGTGTAAATTTTCCCCACTGAAGACTATTGCACCGTCCAGAAGAAATCTCTGCAATCGGTTCATCTGTTTTGTCATAGTGGACAAACCACTCTTTGTGGTGAACACTGAAGTCACCCCATTATGTGGAAATCGGCTGAGGTAAATTTGCTGAGGATATTGTCAATCCTCTCTGATATTCGATCGAAGATTACCGACACTTCATCCTGGGGACGATACAGAGAAAATATGAATGTGATACTATGTATAAGTGAATGCAGAAAATACATATTGGGAAAATTAGGGTTTTCGTTTTTTGTGTCCCTGGTTGTGGTACAGTAGATATCGACTCGGAATGACAAATCGGGGAACCGAGTTCGAATTCCAGTTGGATTCCTTGCGTTCACTTACGCACAAATACCTTTGGGAAAGGTATTAATCCGTCTTTTCCATCCAGTTATGGGTTAAATAATAGGACAGATTGGATTCTATAGCCTTTGCTGGCAACCACTCTGCAGCAGAAAGCAATGGCAACCTACTGCGGAATAATCTTCTACCCAGTCAGTCATGTCTCGAAAGAGACATGATCACCCAAAGCGTGTATCACGTATGGCACTTAACTGACTGACAACAGGGAACGCTGTTCTCGATTTAGACACCGAACCTGTGTAAACTCGGAATTTCAATCTGTAGAGAAAGCAAAGGGAAACCACTATTTGTCCCAAGAATTTATAGTAATTTAAAGATAACAAAAATGAAGCTATGGAGAGCCATGGTCGCATGCATCCCGAAAGAATATGGCATGAACAAAAATAAGCGTAAGATACATAAAAATGTTGGTGATGTAGTAAAACTAATGACATGTTTAAAGATAAGTTTATGACTTAAATAGTAGGGTGGATTGAACTTTCTTGACTTGATTGGTCAAAGGGAAGTCTAAGAGAAGAAAAACTTTGAATTTCAAACTGTAGCGAAAGTAACGGGAAACTATCTTGCCTATAATGTCATAACGATTCACAAATTAAAAACAAAGTAATATGTGGAGTGTCAGGCCAGGATTTACATCTCGCTACTGATAACATGTCACTCAGTAATGCCTGTCACATAGTCAAATAGTCGACAATTAAGACACCTCCACCCTAGTGAAGTTCCTATCTGAGGATTTTAGTAAGAAGGGTGTGGTATACATCCAGCAGGACAAATACAAAACCTGTTTAAAGGGCGGTGGACCCCTGGAAGGGTCAACGGCTATCCCCTCGGTAATAGAAGTCGAGCTCACTACTGTATCAGCGCTCACTATGACAAGTTCACTATGACAAGTTTCCAAAACGAATCTTCATGCCGTATCGTCCGTCGTCATGTAAAGATCATTAAAAGTACAATTATTTAGAGCCACGGTTGAAAGAATTCTCATCTATGGATCGGAGACATGGGCGATGACAAAATCTTTGAAGAAAAACATAGATGTTACCGATACTAAACTATTGCGACATGCTCTCAATGTAAGTTGGAACGACCGTATACCTAAAGGAGACCTGTATAGCAATCTCCCAAAGGTGTCTCAAGTGATCAAGGCAAGATGAATGCGTGCTACGGACCATCTTTTTTCGAAGCAATGAACCAGCCTCGACTGTGATGTTTCGGTACCCCAAGCATGGCCAACAACGGCGAGGGAGGCCGGCAACAACTTTCCCCACTGTCCTGCTCATTAACACTCAGACTGAAATATTAGACGAGCTCAAACCGGTTATGCCAGAAAGAAGAGTGGAGGAAATTTCTGAAGATCCCCCTCCGACCAATGATGACTATAATGAATATGTGGAGAGCTATGATCGCTTTCGTCTCCTGATGAAACATAGCATTCGAAATATATAAAACTGCATGTATTGTGCTTAGGGTAGACAATTAAGTTGTTTGTTTATATATAGGGGTCGGAATTTTTCTAATCACTGTCTTCGAAGTAAAAAAAATAAAATAATCAGAAAAAAAAAAAAATTAAAATTTCAATGGCCGCTAATACATTCATTTTCACACAAATATCCTTGAAGATTATATAAAAACGTTCCACTATCTTTCTCTACAATCCTTAGCAATTTACAGATAATAGAGTGTTATAGAGTAGTTAGCATCCCTTCGGCACTCTAATTGATGGACTGGCTCATAGCCTGGGGTCGTTTTTTGCGACAAGCAGATTAATATTCGGAATGATCTACTTCATTGGCTATTTACAGTTCAGCCCTTCGTCTCTTTTGCTCATAAGTTGTGTCTTGTTAATTGTTTATAAGTTATTGTTCTGTACTTTTTGTATTTATCCATTAGCATCAGAATGAGTGCTAAATAAATTAGCCATTATCCATTAGCATCAGAATGAGTGCTAAATAAATTAGCCATTATCCATTAGCATCAGAATGAGTGCTAAATAAATTAGCCATTATCCATTAGCATCAGAATGAGTGCTAAATAAATTAGCCATTATCCATTAGCATCAGAATGAGTGCTAAATAAATTAGCCATTATCCATTAGCATCAGAATGAGTGCTAAATAAATTAGCCATTATCCATTAGCATCAGAATGAGTGCTAAATAAATTAGCCATTATCCATTAGCATCAGAATGAGTGCTAAATAAATTAGCCATTATCCATTAGCATCAGAATGAGTGCTAAATAAATTAGCCATTATCCATTAGCATCAGAATGAGTGCTAAATAAATTAGCCATTATCCATTAGCATCAGAATGAGTGCTAAATAAATTTAAGCACTCATTCTTTTCTGTGTATTATTCACCTTGACGATAAAACAGATTGGTGATGACGGATTTGAAAAATCACAAATGAAACAGCAAATTGGTGACTATAAATGATGACAAATAAATATAAAATGCAACTGTAGCAAAAAAAAAAAAAAATACTAAAGTCCATAATATTAACAAAGAACAAACAAACACGTAGAAACATTCATTGGCAATATAAATTAACAAGTACTACTCATGTAAACGGAGAATTTAAAAAATTGTAAGCTGGGATTTTTTAAACAGCAAGAAATTGTACACTAACAGGAATGACAAGAAGACTTAGAAATGCATTGAGAAGAACTTGAACAACAAGAAAAAATGTTTTCAAAATTATTGAAAACTTTCTCAAAAAAGAGAAAATGATCCAGGCAGCTATTCACCTCTTTTTTGCTCGTAAGTTTTGTCTTGTTAATTGTTTGTAATTTAATTGTTCTGTATGTTTTGTATATATCCGTTAGCACCGGTTACTGTGCTGAATAAATATATTAAGCACTCATTTCTCTCAGTGTACCATTCACCTCGATGATACAACATAAAGTAAAAGAACCTGTGGAGAGCCATGACCGCGTGCGTCCTGAAGGAATATGGGGTGAATAAAAAATAAGCTTAAGATACGTTAAAATAATGTAACGGACTCTTCTGGTGAAATAGTAAAATTAATATATTTAAAGATATGCACTATGGCGGATGTTCATTGTGGCGTAATGGATATCGGCATTAACTGATTATGACTGAAATTAATGCAGTAAATTAAAAACAATCTGATCTCAAGTTGAGTTGAGGGCTAGGAGAACGGTCGTCTTGTGTCGTACTCGGTGGTCATTAAAGTGCCATACGTGATAAACGCTTTCTAGACTATGCAGAAGATTTATCGTTCTGCGGTAGACTGGTTGCCAACCAAGGCTATAGACCCAAATCTGTCATGCTGTTGAACCTCTCTGTACGTAGGTGAATGAAGCGAATTCGACTGGAATTCGAACTCGGCTCTGACTTTTCATTCCGTGCCGATATCCATTACGCCGCAACGCACATCCGCCATAGTACATATCTTTAAATATATTTTAATAATTTTTTTTAATTTACTATTAATACATCGATTAAATTATAGTAAATTAAGAAAAACATATTTTTAATATATATTAGTTTTTTTTATTTACTGCGTCGATTTTAGTTTTCTAAGAGGTGCCGCCGAAACGTAAATCCCCAGTGCTTTTTCTATAAATACTTTCATCGTAATTGTTCTGATGAATTTTCCGCTGTTGTACCTAGACTTTATGAATGTAAGCGCATTATTGAATTGGCGGCAAGATTTTATCATATTACAATTTAAATGACTAAATGTAACCGTAAGTTCTGTGAAACTATTCTGCACATATACAAATCTACCATCCGCCCGTGTATTGAATATTGCTGCCATATCTGGTCGGGTGCCCCTGCTGCTCTCCTTGGGCTTCTTGACAAAATACAAAGGAGGATCTGTATCGTGGTTGATACTGACTTGGCAGACCGGCTGCAGCCGCTCTCACACCGGCGTGATGTAGCTTCCCTGTGCCTCTTCTACAAGTACTTTCATGGCTTCTGCTCCGATGAGCTTAGATCACTGGTGCCGCCTAAGCACGAATTTACACGAGATACTAGATTAGCAACTAGGTCCCACCCTTTTACAGTTAAACAAATAAGATGTAACCGTAAATTCTACTCCAACAGCTTCTTTTCTCGCGCTTCCCGCCTGTGGAACTCCCTCCCACAAGTCTGCTTTCCCGACAGTTACAATCTCCAGGTGTTTAAATGTAGGGTCAATAGACACCTCCTATCACACTAACTCCCAACTATTCTCACAACACTCTCATCTACCCAACCCTCATTCTCGGTATCCTCACCCGCCTATCACCCACCCTCTGTTATTTCCTATATTTAACCAGCCTTTCTCCACTCTACGTAGCCCCCTGCACAGAAGTGGCAGTGACATGCCTTGCTCGGGGTGAAACGCTTAAAAAAAAAACAAAAAAAAAAACAGTTTTTTTCTATCGCAATTCTCGCTTGTAGAACTCTCTTCCGGCTTCTTCTAGTAAACTTTGATCTTCAAAAAATTAAATGCAATTATCTGCTGTCTTCTGAATTCTTGTTCTGTTATTGTCCTCTCACCTTAATAGTAGTTTTTCTCTTATTCACTAACACACAGTAACTCCTTGCATCTTAGTAGCTTTATTGCCTTACTTGAAGGGAAATGATTATAAAGAAAAAAAAACATACCTATTGAAACTCAAGCAAAAAATTACTACCCAACCCCAGTTGCCCAAGACATGCTGCAGCGTGTCTGGCAGGGACTGTAAAATGGTTGAAGAATGACTTTTTTTCTTTTTATTGGGAAGAACTAGAGGAAAAAAGAAAGAGGAACAGGCGCTAGGGGTGGCTGGTACAGAGAGAATTGTGCATCCGCCCTGCCTCTTCATTTACAGTGACCGCCGAGTACGACACAAGACGACCGTTCTCCGAGCCCTCAACTCACCTTGAGATCAGAAATCACAACGTGACAGTGGGAGTGAGGGATTCGACAAATCATCAACACCTTCGATCGCACGGTGACGGAACGGCAGGTGACCGGCTTCAGCCTCAGTTACGACCAGCTGACGCACGCAACGCACATCTACGCAGCCTGAGACTTGGGGGACGTCACAGCTATTCACTTAACACATACCGTGTCACACGGGTTACGCATATTGAAAACTTGTGAAATCGTTCCTGAATCCACATACCATTGAATTTCACATTCACATTTTGATGAATAAATCTTATTCTGCCCAACACTAATCCGGTTTAGTTTCATTTGCCAAGACTGTGCAGTTAATCAGATATTTACATCTTAAATGTAATCAAATTTTTTAAACAACTTACAACATTAATACCTTGAAATACGAGTTTAATTCTTTTCTAGGCTGAGCTCGTAACTAAAAAGACTCGTATATCAAATCAATTTTCCCCCACCGATATTAATTTGAATATTTCCAATCCGTTCCAGACACCTAAAATCACCCTTATTTACCTAAAATCTATGCCTATTTTTGTATTTCTGGGGTTCTTACAAGCAAAAACGGGTGAATAAACAAGAAATGTAGTTTACAAACAATAAAATAAAAATAAATAGTTAGTTAAGTGCCATACGTGATACACGCTTGGGCGATCATGTCTCGAAATAGACATGACTGACTGGACAAAGATTTTCCTGTAATAGGTTGCCGTTACTTTCTGCGGTAGATGGTTGTCAACCAAGGCTATAGAACCCAATCTGTTCTGTGATTTAATCCATAAAGGTTATTTGCGCATAAGCTGGAATTCGAACTCGGCTCGCCGATTTTTCGTTCCAAAACCGATATCCACTGCACCACAATGCGCATCCTGTAAATAAATAAACTGTACTAAAAACCATGAACTTCAGACGAGTCATAGAATCAACTAGCGGAGGGGAGAAAAAAGAGTGTAGGGGCGACAACAGCATCTAGCCTAGCAACTGCTAACTTCCGCTAGCAACCACTAACCACTAACCTCGACCACGATATCGTAGATTAACTTTATCGCTTTATGTAAAAACATTTTAAGCATTTATATTTATTCGTACGCCTTTCCTCGTTTTTTTTTTAATTTATTTTTTATAATTTCCAGCTTTACTTCAAGCAAAAAAGAAAAAAGCATATATTTCGACTTTTTTGCCACTGCGCTTTGCACTTACTTTCGTCGGGTCCATGGTGTCACAAAAAAGGAATTTTGCAAAATACGGACAAAAAAGACGCAATACAGCACAACAGAGATCTTCCAGAGTGGGTTGAAGACGCAAACTCCGAGTGGAAATACTCTCCTCCAACTAGAGAATGTTTATTGAAACTCGCTCGTATCTCGAAATTCAGTTCGTATCACAAGGCAAATAATCGACCGAACTCCGGCTGGTATCTCAAAAAACTCATATATCGGTATGCTCGTATCTCAAGGCATTACAATCAATCAATCTCTCTCTCTCTCTCTCTCTCTCTCTCTCTCTCTCTCTCTCTCACTATATATATATATATATATATATTAAGAAAACTCAACTTATAATTAAATGGTGCATGCGTGCGTGCGTGCGTGCGTGCGTGTAGCTTGTGACATCTATCGGTCTCTAAAAAATATGGAGCTGCACTTGGAGTTATACCTCAGCTGCTAGGAGCTGTTATGGCTGCACTTGCCCATACGAAAGCAACAGCTTTGATTGCAATGAATGCATATGAAGATGCTCTTCTCGGTATTTTTTTTTTTTTTCGTTTTCCTCGTGCACCCGTCTCTCCGGCAGCAAACTTGTTTCTCCTCTTCTCGCTCCAGTTCTGGGTGTAAATCCCGTCTCCGATGTCAGCTATCGGTGGCGACGTTTTCCGCCTATCGATGTTCAGCCCATCGGCTTCGTTACCATTTTTCAGACATCCTTGAAGCAAAGATGAGGTCGACCTTGTGCTCTCTTCCCAATGGTAAGTTTCTCGTAAAAGACTTTTATAATCATCCTATTTTCATCCCATTCAGCGGTTAGAAAAGTGCGTATAGACTAGTTAACTGAGCACTGTTGAGAAATATGGCATTATTAACCCGGTCGGACCAGCTGATACCCAGAAGGCGTTGAGGCGTCTCTCCTGTCTGGTGTAGAGGCTTCATATCTCGCTGATGACGCATGCCCTATAGAATGCAAACATTGGTGTTCATAATAACCTTTCTGTTGTCTCGAAACTGTGGTGGTAGTTTTTCCGATCCGTCTTATGATCTTAGTGTCTAGAAAGAAGATGTACGAAACGGTGTATCAGAGGAATGTGAATTCATTAACCATCTCCAGTTTGTAGTTGCTGACTTTGATGACAAGAGACTGTTCAATGCATTGGCCCAACATGCTGGTCTTCTTTAGATTGAACTGTTGGTAGGCTTCTGATAAATTATCCATTAGTCGCTGAGGGTTTCTCTTCAGTGTGTGCTTAATAATCTCGCTGAGACATATTTGGGAATTATATCAGAATAACCCAGAACCTATATGAGAACCAAACCGCTTGCATACGGATTGAAAATGAATTCAGTAAATATACAAAAATAGAACGGGGTGTAAAACAAGGGTGTGTTTTCTCACCAGACTTATTTAACTTGTACAGTAAGAATTAGAAATTCTACCAGGATACATTATTGGCAGACACAATTTTAAAAACATAAGATATGAAGATGACCTAGTGTTGACAGCAGAAACAAAAGGAAACTACAAGAACTCATACATAACGTGTTGAAGGAAAACGAGTCAGACCACCGATTGCGAAAGTGAATGCAGCCATTTTAATAGGAATTCATTTTCATCTCGTTGATTTCTTATTCTGGGAATTAT
>JBBBDQ010001412.1:6650000-6652500 GCA_037127315.1 Ascarosepion bandense | reverse complement strand
TTGAAAAGTATATTTCTTATTTTATCATTTCTTTTCTGTTGTCTGGCGCCATCATTAATCTGTTATCTCTGTATCATCCCTGGCTTTCTGTATAAATTATTTTCTTAATTTTATTTAGAATGTACAGTTCTTTTTGTTCTGAGATTTAGGCTCCGTCAAACAAATCTTGTGGTGCATCAAATGTACCCTTTTTTTATATTTTAATCCATGCTTCACCATTGTGAAATAGTTGCGCATTGGCAGTAATAAAAACGTTGGAGAATGAGTTGTCATAAATCTCCTGAAGTTACCGAAAAGTTGGAACAAGGGCAAGTAGATAGATAGATAGATAGATAGATAGATAGCCTTGTTTCACTGCCAGGCTTCATAACGTTTTCCGTCTCTTGTCTATCTAAGTATATATCTAGCTATAGGTGTGCAAGTGTGTATATATTACAAGAGACGGCCACAAACTTCTATCACAAAAAGGTGTTACATCGAATTTTATGAAGACATTGAAACCGAGAAAGCGTGCTTCTATCTATCTATCTATCTATCTATCTATCTATCTATCTATCTATCTATCTATCTATCTATCTATCACAGTCTGTTCATATCTATCTATCTATCTATCTATCTATCTATCTATCTATCTATCTATCTATCTATCTATCACACCGTCAACATCTATCACATTTGATCATATCACACTCTATTCATATCTATCTGAATCTGTTCATATCTATGATATTTCACTCTGTTTCTTTCTTTCTATCTATCTATCTATCTATCTATCTATCTATCTATCTATCTATCTATCTATCTATCTCAGTCTGTTTATCTCAATCTGTTCATATCTATCTATCTATCTATCTATCTATCTATCTATCTATCTATCTCAGCCACAGCACCTCCTTCCTTGATATAATCTTTGGAATGTCTTCACATAGAAATATCCTGCACTAATTAACAATAACCAATAAAATAAAAGGTTAAAAATAAAAGTTATCGATCTGTTATTTAATCTACTTCCCATTCTTACTGAACTTACCACCTTATCTAATTAAACACCCGAGTGTCAGTCCTTATAACTGAGCCCCTAATGCAGCGTGATGTTTAGTAAGCTGGTGTAGAATTCGCCAGGAGGCTTTCATTATTATACGTCTTTGATTGCCTAAGTGCCGAAGCGTATATAAGTAGATGCTACCACGATGTTAGTATTAACACAATCACTGCGCAGACATCAGTCAAGCAAGACGACTTTCTGCTAATGAATATTGAAAATAACATGCAAAGCACATGCAACAAATATGGAAGTTCTGAAAAGAAGAGCAACTGTAAATGAATGAATTTTCTGAAAAGTCAGATTCAAAAGATTTTTAGATTGCAGTGCAATTGAGAGCTAAGTGGGGAAAAATGAGCAAGATGGCCAACAACTGATGAGACTGCCTTATTTTTCTAATTCTTCCCAAAACCATTAATATTTATTAATACTGAAATTTAAGTCTGTTGATTGAGTGTAGAGTGATAAAAAATAATTTTTAAGAGTATAAAAATGAATCTGCATTTTTCATTAGCAAATTTTATATCAAACTTTAGAGTGAATGTCCAAGAAAAGATAAAATTGCAAGTTGGTTAAATTGTTCTAAGGATTTTCTGGTATAAAGCAAAAGCGATATGATAGAATAAAGAAAATATACAAAACATTATAAACTTAACATGTTTCACATTTATTCAAGGTTTATCAGAATTTTTTTGAAAAGAATTATTAAAGAGAAAGCGCCATTACAACTTATATATATATATATATATATATATATATATATATATATATATATATATATAAAATAAAATAAAATAAATTTCGAAGTTCAAAACCGTTGTATGATCATTTCTACAATCAGAAAGGAGCTGAAAGTTTAGGGGCAGATCACCAGGAAAGAGGGCCTTAAAGAATTTAACACTTCTACGACACTTCGAAATGAAGAGGAGCAGACGAAAATTATAAATCACTTTGTGTAAAGGAATAAAGGGAATCCATAAAGAAACAACATTGCTATGAGCAACAGAAGATAGACATGGTGAACCACAATTGGCTTTTCCCGAAGAGACAGGATACAAAGAAAGGGAGAAAGAGAGAGAAAGAGAGGCGGAAGAGAGTTCGATCATCACGGGTGCTTCACTATTACAGCCATGAGTGAACCCCTACTGTAGTGTAATAGAAAACCAGTTGCAGTCTAATTCGCTAGTAGACTAAGTTCAATACTCACCTATGCTCAAATGTTTTGGCTTGTGCCAAACTATCATTTACGATTAATTTTTTTTTTTTAATTTATTATTTTTAGCCAGCAATCCAAATTGCTTCCCAAAAATCTCATAGTTCGCAATTCTCATCAAATTTCATGGTGGACATGATTTCCGATTTGCACGCATGCGCAAATCATTTATCCTCGAAACGGGATTCGCCATTAAAATTGGTCTCATGGCGATTGACATTTAAATTTTTTACATGAAACACATT